>JAQZBX010088937.1:0-12696 GCA_029593785.1 Cabassous unicinctus
ATGCTGAAGGCAGAATTTAAAGAGTGAGCAGAAGCATGCAATGATTCTGCAGGTATACATTGGGAAATGGCACAACACTGTTCCTCCTATTTCCCAAAGCAAGTTGCTATCCAGCTCCAATTCACAACTTAATGTGAAGAAACACAAAGACACTGAGAAAATGGTGTGAATACAAAGAAAGGTGAACGTTGCATCAAATTTTGAGCTATGAAGATACAGAGATCATGTCAGGGTGAAAACATCCATGGGCATTAGAAATACAGTGTGATTTTGTATAGCATTAAGTGCCTTTGATGGTCTATAGTTATAAAATTGCTGTGAGTCCACTCAGCATGGTTCTGTGTTTTTTGCCAGGCAATTTAAAGGGCACAGAGAATGTGATTAAATTGTGTACTTTCTGCCAGGTGGGCACAATGAAGGGAGAAGGATAGAAGACAACTGAATGTGTATGGAAAAGCATAATTATCATGGCCCATGCAATTTTAGTTTGATTGAAATAAATGAAGGGACAGAGGCCATGAGATGAAAGTAGGAAGGGAAGTATTGAGGGACAGGAAGGATGCTGGAAGTAGAGAAGAGGGAGGAAAGAGTTGATGAAAGAAGGAGTGAAGGGAGAAGGAAAGAAGAGAGAAAGGGAGGAAAGAAGGAAGAAACAAAGGAAAGAAGGAAGGAAGGAAGGAAGGAAGGAAGGAAGGAAGGAAGGAAGGAAGGAAGGAAGGAAGGAAGGAGGGAGGGAGGGAAAGAGGAACCCATGGAAGGAAGGAATAAAAGGATGAATGAAGGAAAAGAGGAGAAAAATAACATTATGGATTTGACTGTAAATGTGTAATGAAGTTCCAGTGGAATGGAAGGATCTTGAAAGTAGTTCCCTTGAATCTTACCATCTTCATGGTTCCTAACCCCAATATTTTAATATTTCACCCATCACTGGCTCTGTCTTCCCATTTCGTGAGTCTGATGTCTTTTGGAACATGGGCTCTCCTTTTTCTTCATTTCATATTTACCTCCCAGGTTCCTTCCCTTCCCTAGATTGAATACAATTTTGAGGGAATCTATCCTTTCCTGCTACCCATAATTTTGTCAATTTACCATCTAATCAATTTCTACCTTAAAGATATGCTCAATCTATATTTCCCAACCTTCATCTTCATAGGCAGCATCTTGCGCATCTACTGAGGATTCATTTCCTTGTATCCTGTTGATGAAGAATTATTTTCTCCAAATATTGCCAAATATCTCCCAGATAGGGCACAATACCCATGGTTGAGAAAGACTGGCCAAGAGACTAAGAAGTGAAACATCGTGACAGAGTTCTAATCAATGTCCCAAGCCATACTGGGTTTATAAGTTTGGGCAGAAATTTAACCTTTGTATGCCACCCATTTCTGTAAATGTAGAATTTTCTGATGAGTATAGAATTGATCTCACAAAATGGACTTCTGTAAAAATTCAATGATACAATCCCTATAAATCTACTTAGCTCAGGTAATGGTGCATAAAGACATAGTAAGTTGTTCTTTTAATTAACAAACATTTTTATATGAAGGAATAAATGACAGATATTAACTTTTGTCATAAGGATGATTGGACAAAGGATGAACATGCTACGGGGTGCACTTCTTATGGTTTCCTAACCAAGGAAGCCAGTTTTCCACCTTGTTAAAAATGGAAGAGCAATGTTCTGGAGAGAACAACAGTGTCTCTATCCTCACCCCAAGTCAATGATTTGAAGACAAGAGGGAGTAGTGAATATGGTTTCATTGACTTTTTTAGCCTTTGCTTGCTCTGTTTCTCTGTTCAATTCCTTTGAACAGTGTTTTTATTATTGTTATATTTGAATATATTTCTATTAGAGAAGTTGGGGACTTAAAAAACTATCATGCACATGTGTAGAATTCCCATACAATGCTCCTCCACAAACATACTGCATTGTTGTGGAACATTTATTACAGATTATGAGATAATATCATCTGACTATTAGCACTAACTATGGTCTATAGCATATATTTGGTTTATTTTTTCCTACCTCCTATTATTAACACAGTATATCTCTTGCACTCATCTAAGAATATTACAGTATTGCTGTTAAATATAGTCCATAGGTTATTCTTTTTACTGCATTGGTTCAAAGAAAAAATGCATTTTCCAACCAAATTTGCTCTTTGACATTTAATTTTTTTCTGTATGTATAGATGTATTTATGGGAAATGGGTCAATATTAAACAATCAAATCTATCAATGCTATATATTGTGATTCTCCCATTATTTTTCAAGCATGGAAATTCTTCTGCTTCTTTTACGTTAATAAATCACTTTGTATATGTATTGTCATGTTGTTTTCCCATTGTTCCATTTTTCCTTTTGTGTTTAGATTTTTTTAAAGTAACACCACCTCTGTCCATTGGAAAACATTCTTGTTTTTCATTCAAGTAACATTCATCTTTAAATTTTTCATCAATGTATATGAATCAATATATATTTGTAGAATTTAAAATATAATTTTATATACTGATTCTTCCTTACATTTGAGATGACTGTATTTTTATATTATTTTATTTGCAGGACTTTGCCAAATTAATTAATTAGAGAACCATGTTAATGTCAATATATTACTGCTATATTATATGATTTCTTTCAGATGTTAGCTTTACATTTTCCATTCTACTGTGTTTAATACACTTCCTTTGAATCCAGTATATTTAACTGTTTTTATTTTCATTGACATTCTTTTCATTTCATAATTCCTTATTTTATTAAAATTTGTTTTCTTTGTGAATATGCAGATATTCACACACCTTTGTGGAAACACACAGCTGTAGTCTCTGCTTATTTGGACCTTGAATTATACTGGAGAAGTCAGAGTACAATGAAATGAGTTAATGTGTGACCTGATGTCCTCAGGGAGACAGCATATGAAGAAAATTAATCAGGGTAAAAGCATGGATGTTGTGACATTTTAAGGATTGTATGGAGTATGGTTAGAAAGATCTTTGTATATTGTATAAGAACCAGGCCCAGGACTCGAGTGTGCCCACTGGATTGTTAAAAAGACATAAGATGAAATTCTTTGCAATAATAATGAAATAATAATGACAGGTTTAAACATAAGATATAAAATACATAATAATTTAGAAAAACTAAAACTAAATTAAAATTAAAAATTGGGTTAGTAAAAATTAATGAAAAATATTTCTTAAAAATTTTGATGTTTTTCCTGTCACTGTTACAACTTTTGTCCTTATTTATAACAAAAACAAATATATTCCCCAAAACACCCAAAGATCAAGAATGACAGAATAGAATGCCACCCAAGAAAAGAGAGAAAGATACCTGCACACCCACTATGGGACTATATAAACATCAACAGGAGGCTCTCAGGAGGTAATTCTTAGAGAGCATTTTTGGGACATTGGAATTTTCCTGAATGAGATTGCAATGACAGATACAGGCCATTATTTATCTTATCATAGCTATAAAATTGTGTGGGATAGAGTTTAAAATATAATGTAAACTATAATCTATACTTAGTGGCAATGCTCCAATATGTGTTCATCAATTATAACAAATGTACCACAGTAATGCAGGATGTTGTTAATGTGGGAAAGTGAGGAAAGGGTAGGGAGTGGGGGCATATGGGGATCTCTAATTTTTAATATAATATTTATGTAATCTAAGTATCTTTAAAAAAATTAAAAAATAAAAATAAATCAATAGGGACCTATAAGAGTGGGACAAGCATAAGATTAATAGAGATCAAGGCATAATGTGGAGACCATGACAGACACCTGCTCTATCTATGGCCCTTGAGTTTGGAGTAGCTTCAGCTCCCATGCTGGACGCCTGTTCTCTCTCCAATTTTGCTTTTCCATTTCACTCTCCATTCATAATGTGTTTTCCCCATTAGCATAGAATGGCCTTATTTTCTATCTATTTTTGCCTTTGGTCAAGTGGCTTCCAAAAATATTTGCCTGTATACAAGAGTAAGATGTACTTTTATAACGTGGTGCACAATGAGCTTTTGTGCACACACACATACACACAACACATATGAACAAACAGATTCATGAAACAATTGTATGAACAGTTACTATGCATGATGCTCTCTGATATGTATATGTGTGTGTTTATGTGTATATGTATCAAATTTACCCACATAAATATATTTCTTCTTGTGGCTTTAACCAATTGACGTGTACTTTCTTTTCAACCTGCATAACTCCCATTATCATTACTCACAGGGTGTGTCTAGTTGTGACAAATTCCCTCAGCTTTTATTTAACTCTGAATGTCTTAATTCTTCCATCTATCAATATATATATTTTTTAAAATTTGGCTGTAATTTACTAGAAATAGTAAGCTAAATTTCAAATGATACTTATAAAATAAGCAAAATAATCTTAAAATTCTAAATGATGAATAAATAGAGATATTTTAAAAGGATTCAGAAATTAGAGGTACAAATTGAGAATATCTTATTTGAAACACAGGAATTTTGGTCATTCATGATGAAATATATACATTCATTAGAATATTATGTACATTCATAAGGCATATCTAATATTCAAATTACAAAAGATTTGTATTTGTATAATTTAAAAAAATTTATACTCTCATATAAAATTCCCCAATTAAAAAAAAATTTTTGTAGTTCCTTCTTTTGCATTTTTGGTTTTTTTCCTCTGCTTATTTTATTCTTGGGCTATTCTTTCTGTAAGGTGTCTTGATAGTGTAAAGTAATCACTTCATTGTCTTTTGGATAAACTGTTTTTTCGCTCTTCTATTAGTGTTTCTGGGCTTCAAGGGGTTATAACAGGGGTTGGACTGCTGCCAAGACCAAGGAAGTGACTTCCTCACAGCTGCTCAGGGATGACCTGAGCTTATTATAGTTTTCTTTGCCTTCATATTTCTCTGTCATTAAGTAGTCTACTTTTTAAAATTTATAAACAAAGGGTTCAAGTAGTCACACCAAAGGGAAGCCCATGGTTTACGTGTCCATGAAAGGCTGACGACTTTGTGGAGAAGATTAACTGGATGTGCTGCCCTTGTTTCCACTCATTACCACACAGCGTGGTGTAAGAAGACCATCAACACAGACCCAGCAAACATGGTGTACTGTCTGTGTGGGTGTTTGGTGTAGTCTGCCCAATCTTCAGACAGGAATCCCTGGGCACATATTCTAAAATATGTACCTTAAATGCAGAGTCCCCAATGCAAATATATATTTAGAAATGAAGGCTATAATAACTTCTTTTTGTGTGAATGTGTAGAAACCAATTCAATAAAAGAAGACATACAACATATGGCCAAGGGATTCTGTTTGTCCTGAAGTTTTATCAGTAGTGGTCAGCCCACCTCATTCTTAAACCTTCTCTGGCATCATCTTATCACTGTACCTCTTGTTTCTCCCCTGACTACACTGGTTTCCTTGTTGACCTTGAACATCAGAAACAAGCCCTTTTCTAGGGCCTTTCCCTGGACATTTTCTCAGCTGGTCTCATGCTTCACCAGGTCTCCTTGTGACTCCTGACTTCTCATTGAGAAATCTCTTTTAAAATGACCCCTTGTCTGCTGGACCTGCTTGAGCACAAGTAAAAATAGCACCTTCATTTCACTGCCTCTTTTTTCCAGCTCCTTTCATTTTAAGAATGTCACCATCTGACATGTGAAATGCTTTTTTCAAAAAGTTTCTTATATTCTTTCTCCACCATCAGAATGTGGGATCTATGTGTTAAGGTGCTGTATTTCATTTGGCTAGACATTGCCTGGTATATAATACACACATCAAGTGAATGAATATTTCATAAAAACTGTAGAATTCATTACTGCTTGAAGAAAAAGTCAGGAAACGTACAGGAAACCCTACTCAGAGTTGTTACTATAAGTTATCTAAGGGACCACATGCATGGAAATATATAGAAATTAATATATTGATAGCAAAATAGAAATTATAGCAAATCTTCTACACAGTAACGCCTCTTTTTGTGAAAATTAATGAAGTTTTTCTTCTTTTTGGCAGGTCATATCAACAATATGAAGTCAGAAAATGATACCCAAATTTCAGAAATACTTCTCCTGGGATTTTCAGATGAACCAGAATTGCAGCCTTTCATCTTTGGGTTGTTCCTATCCATGTACCTGGTCACCTGCACTGGGAACCTGCTCATCATCCTGGCCACCATCATTGACTTCTACCTCCATATGCCCATGTATTTCTTCCTCTCCAAACTGCCCTTTATAGACATCTGTTTATCCTCCACCACAGTCCCAAAGATGCTAGTGAACATCCAGGCACAGAGCAGAGTCATAACTTATGAAGGCTGCATCACTCAGATATACTTTTTCTTGCTCTTTGTAGGGTTAGATGACTTCCTCCTGGCTGTGATGGCCTATGACCACTTTGTGGGCATCTTCACCCCTTGCACTACATGGTCATCATGAACCCCCAGCTTTATATCCTGCTCGTTCTTGGGTCTTGGATCATAATTTCCCTGCATTCCATGTTAGAAATCATAATGGTGTTGCAGCTGTCTTTTTGTGTACCCTTGGAAATTCCCCACTTTTTCTGTGAACTTAATCAGATGGTCCAACTTGCTTGCTCTGACACATTCATCAATGTCACATTGATGCATTTTGCTGCTGGCCTGTTGACTGTAGGTCCCTTCGCTGGGATCCTTTTTTCTTACTCTAAGATTGTTTCCTCCCTATTTACAATCTCATTAGTGCAGGGGAAGTATAAAGCATTTTCTACGTGTGCATCTCATCTCTTGGTGGTTTCCTTATTTTACTGTACCAGCTTAGGGGTGTACCTTAGTTCTGCTGCTTCACATGACATACATTCAATTGCACCAGCCTCGGTGATGTACACTACAGTCATACCCATGCTGAACCCCTTCATTTACAGTTTTAGGAATAAAGATATAAAGGTGGCTCTAAAAAAATTATTTGGAAGGAAAACAAAATGATCATTATGCATGGGGCTGAGGATGTGGTTGTGAATGCAGGACTTAGAGACGTAACCAGAAATTGTGATTCTGTGAACTGATTATGCAAATAGTAACTGGATTTTCTATTTATTCATAGAGTTTCAATGTGTTTGATTTTAAGTCAATTTCTGCATGAAGCTTTCTCTGTCTCTTAGATAAGCAACAATTTTTCCTTTGTCCACTTTCCCAATTTCCAAATGTTATTCTTAACCTTGAATGAGAAACAATTTGGAAATTCCAACATATCTCAAAAATCATGATTTTCTTAAGGAATATTTCTGAAAGTGACATTTATCATCAAAGCAATAGTTCCCTTTTTGTAATGAAAGAGTAGTGATGAGTTTTCCTGCACCTATGGAAAAATAACACTAGGTATCTAAGTCCATTTATAAAATTATTATGTAGAGGAAAGTCTGACAGAGAAGCTTTTCACTTTTATGGCAGTCGTTGGTTTCTATATGCTCTTTCTGATCATTTCAACTTTCAAATATTGTCCCTCATAGATGGTCATCTGGATTTATTCTCCTCATTAGAATCCTGTTTTCATATTTACCTCATTGTCAACAGTGCTTATCATGGATGGTGACTAAAGCAAAATGGGCTGTCCAATACATGTCTTTCAGATGGATTATAGATTATAAATTTGTACAAATTTATGATGTTATACGTTGATAGCAACCTATACAATCTTAAATAGTGCAATAGAAAATTTGTCATGCTTTGTTTTACTCTAAAAACCATTCTTTTTGATGATGTGCATGTAATCATTGATATATAGAAGCTTGATGTCCATATATAAGGTAGGATATTTATTGGCATGCAGGATAATGTTGCATGTTCTATGTTATTTTATTGGATCATATTCCGTTTTCTGTTGAAAACATCCAGTGATGCCTACACTTGTTATCCTTATATTCCTCTAAGCAAAATATCAGCCCTTTTTAAAAATATAAAAACAGGAAATTCAGGTGAGTTAAAAAAAAACAACTGTATTTTGTAAGGTACTATATATCTTACTTTCTTCAAAATTCCCTTCAATCTTCCTGAACAATGGATGACTGAAATGAGTTTAGATTCATGCACACAAAATAACTCTGGTAATGGAAACTTCTTCTCAAGGCCACCAGCAATTCCTGCACAAATATTCATATCCATCCATATGCTCCTAGTTATCTGGAAGGAAACTTTAATTTTTGTCACTTTTAAGTACACTTATCTGATGTAAATGCAAATAAAAAGGTGATAATCAATTATGTCTTCAAATGTCTGAAAAAATGCAAAAAATAGGACGATTCAGAATTACCTGATATCCTCAGTTCTGTTAATGCTAATTATTGCATCAGTTAGCTGTTGCTTCATAACAAGAAATCCCACAAGTAAATAGTTAAGATGCTGATTTTGTTACTTTATGGGAGTCTATGGTGTGGAGCTATTTTGACTGCTTCTGGCTTCTCATGAGTCTGTGATCAGGTGTGAACTACTCGAGCTGCTTTGATCTTCTTGGTTAAGCTCTCTCACATATTCAGGGCCTGATTAGCTGTAGACTGGTCTAGAGTGGCCTTAACTGGAACAACTTGACTCCCTTCCACATGTCCTCTCTTCCCCCTGCAGGCTAGCCTGGATATGTTCACGTGGCTGAGTTAGAAATCCAAGAGTGATCAGGAGAAACAAGCCAAGACCTTCTGAGGCACACTGTTAGTTCCACCATATTCTATTGGCCAAAGCAAATAAAACTTTGTCATTCCCACCCAGATTCAAAGGTGGAGAAAGAGACTTCACCTCTTGACGGATGGAGCTGCACTGTCCTATTGAAAATATATGGACACAGAAAGAATTGGAGGACTGGTGCCATCTCTGTGTTCTGTTTACTACAGGTACACATTTCAGTTCAATAAAATTTTATTTTCAATCTCATAAAATTATTTATTGGCCTTTTACAGCCATTCCCTTCTGCTCCCATCCCAGGCAACCACTGATCTGATTTCTATATACATTTTTTTACCATTTCTAAAATTTTATTTACTTATGATTTTGTTAAAAATAATAAACAATAAAAAATAAAATAATAGATTAATTTATAATTCTTGATTTTGCTTCATATTTATTCAAGAACTGTACTGATCATATTCTTACATTTATTCTATTCCTGTGTGTGGACCCGTTGTAAGTAGGATATTTTTTTAATTTTAATTTTTAAAGAAGCTTTAGATCACATAAATATTACATCAAAAAATATAGTAGATGCCCATATACCCTATATCCTGCCCCTTCCACATTTTCCCTTATTTGTTACAATTGATGAACACATATTGAAGCATTGTACTTGCCAGGGACTATAGTTTGCATTATAGTTAACATTTTGCCCTGCACAATTTTATATGTTTTGATGATATGTATAATGACTTTTATCTGTCATTGTAATATCATACAGAAAAGTTCCAATGTCCCCAAAATGCCCACATGTTACACCTATTCTTCCCTCTCTCTCCCTTCAGAACCTCTGGTGGCCACTGTTTTTATATCAATAATATAAATTCTTCCATTAATAGAATAATAATAAGTCAATAACAGAATAATATTAAATCTACTTTCATTTTTTATTTCTTTTTTATTAGAAAAGTGGTGGGTTTACAAAACAAGCATTCATACATACAGGATTCCCTTTCTACTCCTCCACATCAACCCTGTGCATTGTTGTGGAACATTTGTTAATTGATGGCAGCACTTTTTAAAATAATTGTACTATATTTAAGTTGTAATTTCCTTTGTAATAGATGATGAAAGATTATTAAAATTGTACTACTACCTGGATACCCTATCGATTGATGAGAGTAATGGACTGAAATCTCCAACTATTATTGTAGTGGTGTCTATTTCTCCCTTTAATTTTTTTGTTAAAGAATATTCTAGTAACGTATATACAACCTAAAATTTCCCCTTTTAACTACATTCAAATATAGAATTTCACAAAGCAGGGGTTTTTTTTTTGCCCATTTTAAAGACTTTCACAATTTTTCTGTTAGAAATCAATACTACAAAGTGCCCATAAAATATATATTTTATAGATTGTAGATGTCCTAGAAGACATTATGCATATTTATCTGTTTCCAGACATTGTGGACATCAGGCATTATTGTCACCATTTTACAGATAAAGAAACCAAAGACACAAAGACACAAGGTAAGATGTGGCAGGCCAGGGTTAAGACTCAGGCAGGCTGGCTCAAGGCCTGTGCTTTGTGCAGGTGGTGAATGATGCTTTCTCCCTTGGGCAGAAAGCCTGGGCTCTGCACAGTGCCCTTAGGTGCTCACACCCCTTTCACTTCCATTTAAGAAAAGCACTGAATGAGATGACATTATGTGTTGCTTACTTATCATCTGGGGGACACTTAAAATTTTAGATAGGATTGATCTGAATCTCTGTTCACTGACTTACAGACAGTCCAATGCCCTCCACCTAATTACTGAACATTTTAGGGAGGTTCACTTTCTTATGGTGAGCTTTGGAACCAGCTTCCTTCCTCCAGAGAATTCTTGTCCTTAACTCTAAATCTAGTGGCTGTTTCTTTTCCTCTATACATGCATCTTTTAAAAATTCTCACCAAAGTAATAATAACAATAGCAACAACAATAATAATCATCAGAAATCCTGTGGATATAGAACTACTGAAGAACAAGTTACCCTCACAAGAATGCAAACAACTTAAATTTGAATATTAGACATGCCTAATAAAACCTAGCACTTATTGCTTACTTATTATGTGCTAGATGCTATTCAAATATGTATATGCACAGTTAAACCCCTACAGAAGACAATATACAGGATCCAATTTTTTCAGTGCCTCGGTATGTAGGATTGCATTATTGTGAGATTAATGAAATGTCTGTTGAGAATGTACAACTTGCTGGCCAGGAATTCCAGAGTTCTAGCTGAGCTATCTGAATCCATCCTGCAGTTTGATAACCACCTAGTGGTGGCTGAGCACTCTGTTTTAAATGGATAGAACCAATCCTCAATTCTGTGGTTGGCTGGACTTCCAGGATGGTGGCAGCAATTTCAGGAATCTCCTAGTTAGATAGCACCAAGGAGATGGGTAGGGAGAACACAAGGATGCAGAAACTCTTCTGTCTTTTGAGGTTTCTTTCCTTCCTCTACATTTCTGCCTCCCTCCAGAGGAAATAACAAGCTTAGCCCAAACCTGGTTGAAAATGGGAGCTGGGCAGAGGGGAGCCAACCAATATCTGCTATAACAAAATGTCCTTTATTGTAGGATGTGTTATGATGTGTTTAATAGATGTGAAACTATGTGCCCAACTCTGGAGTCCCCACTTTCAGCCACACTGCCTAGACCACACCACTACCTCACCTTCTGGTTTACCTGTGCTTTTCCCACAATATCAACAAACAAAAAGACCCTTCATCTTTCTTATGCAGAGCAATTCAATGTTTAGTCCAATTGATCTGTTTTTTCAGGGTCTCTTAACCCCTTTAATTTTGCCAGTGTTTGCCTCACGTATTTCAGGCTACCATGGTTAGTTGAATAAATATTTCTGGTTGTTATTTATTCTTTGTCGATTATCACATTTATTAATATAGAGTATCCTTTTTCTCTTATAACAGCTTTGTATTTAAAGTCTATTTTGTCCAATACCTATCCCAGCCTTTTTTTGTTCGTTTGTTTGCACATAATATCTCTTTCCAACCTTTCATTTAGAACCTATTTGTGTTTTTGTGTCTAAGGTGAATGTGTTGTAAACAACATATAGTTAGATCATACTTTTGTAACCATTCTGACGATCTGATTTGATTGGAGAGTTTAATCCATTAACATTCAGCATTATTATTGTAAAGACAGTACTTACTTAAGCCATTTTATCCTTCTGTTTTTTTTTTGTTGTTCCTTTTTAAAAATGAAATTTTATTGAAGTATGTCATTCATACATGAACATACACAAACAATAAATGTATAGTAAAATGGTTTAATTTACAAAACAAACATGCATATCATCATACAAGGTTTCCATATATTTCCCTACCATCAACACCCTTGCATTGTTGTGAAATATTTGTTACCAACTGTGAAAGAGCATCATCAAAATATTACTACTAACTATAGTCCATATCTTACATTTGATGTATTTTCCCCAACCCATCTGATCGTAACACCCTATATTAGTATTATATATCTGTTATTATTCAGCAGAAAACACCCTAATATTTGTCTTGTTAACCACAGTTTATGGCCACCCATTTCTTAGCCTTTTTTTTAATCTAGTACACAAAGGAGGCTAATGATCATGAAACAGGAACAGTGAATGATGTGTTAGGATTGGTCAATAATAGGGTTGAAGAACATGGAATAACATGGATGAATCTTGAAGACCTTATGCTGAGTGAAGCAAGCCAGGCATTGAAGGAAGAACAGTTGATGACCTCATTGATTTGAATTGAGGTAAGATAACAGTTTCTGAGAACCACTGAGTGAAAGATAGGCTAACCAGGAAGAAAGAGAGAAGGGTAGGCTGCGAGCCATCACCCATATGGACATTATCTATGGTAAATTGAAAGAGTATATTTACATATTGAAGGATAGGACAGGTGGGTAGAGATTTTACTAGTGGTACAAGATTAACAGGTGGGTAGATTAGGAAGGTCAGATTAGAATAACCAAGACATGTAAAAATGAATCTTGACATCCCATGAGCCAAGACAG
>JAQZBX010088938.1:0-12672 GCA_029593785.1 Cabassous unicinctus
ACTTAAATACAAAAAAAACAGCAATTGAATAAAACCCCAGAGTAAAAAGAGAAGCTAATCAACTGAATAAACCCATGAAGATAAAAAGATGACCAGAGGGCAACAAAAATTATAAACCATACTAAGAAACCAGAAAACATGGCTCAGTCCAATAAATAAACTAAAGAAGAGGTGCAGAACATTGAACAACTAATCAAAGCTGTCCAAACAAATGCATGAACCAACTTAATGAAGTGAAGTAAGAGATTAAGGACATTAAGAAGACACTGGAAAAACATACTGAAGAATTTGTAAAAATACATAAAAAACATAACAGATATGATGGTGATGAATGGCACAATACAAGAAATCAAAAAGACAATGGAAGCAGATAACAGTATATTTGAACAGGCGGAGGAAATAATTACTGGTGTGGAAGAAGGTACATCTGAAATCAAACAGATGGTAGAACAGATAGATAAAATCCAGCAGGGACTTAGGGATTTGAACTACAATGCAAAATGTGCAAACATATGCATTATAGGCATCCCAGAGGGAAAAGAGACGGGACAGGGGGCAGAAGTAGTGTTGGATGAAATAATGGCTGAAAACTTCCAAACCCTATTGAAGGAGATGGATGTATTAGTCCAGGAAGCACAGCATACCCCAAACAGTAGAAATCTCAACAGGCTTATTCCAAGACATATACATATAAAACTGTCCAAATCTCAAGACAAAGAGAAAATACTGAAGGCAGCAAGAGAAACGATACACATACAAGGGAAGCTCAATAAGATTAAGTGGTGAGTTCTCATATGATACCATGGAGGCAAGAAGTCAGTGGTATAGCTTAGTTAAGGTAATAAAAGAAAAAATTTTCCAGCCACAAGTTCTCTATCCAGCAAAGCTGGCATTCAAAAATGATGGAGAGCTCAAAATATTCACAGATAAACAGAAATCAAGAGAGTATGCCAATAAGAAACCTACCCTAAAGAGTTCTGCAGGTTGAATGGAAAAAAAAAATGACAAAGAGAGCTGGAGGAGAATGTAAGCACAAATAAAAGACAAAATGAGAAATAAAAACATATGACCTACACAAACTCACAGGAAATATGGCTTAGGTAAGTAATTCCTTGAGAGTAATGACTCTGAATGTTAATGGATTAAACTCACCAGCCAAGAGACACAGATTGGAAGAATGGATTACTAAATATGACCCATGTCTTGCAGACATGTTGCCTGCAAGAAACCCACCTTAGACCTAAGGATTCAAGGAGGCTTAAGTAAACAGCTGGAAAACAATCTTACAACCAAACAATAACCAAAAAAGGGCAGGAGAAGCTATACTAATATCAGACAAAAAAAAACTTTAAATGCAAATATATTGTAAGAGACAAAGATGGGCATGATATATTAGTGAAAGGGGTAATCTTTGAAGAAGAAAGAATAATCATAAACATGTATGCTCCTAAGAGGGGCGCCTCAAAATACATGAGCAAACACTGGAAATACTTCGTGGAGAAATAAATGCCTGTATAATTATATTGGGGGCATTTAATATACCAATATCACCATTAGACAGAACATTTTGACAAAGAATTAATAAAGGAACAAACACTTTGGTTAATACATTAGAGTATCTGGACCTAATAGATATATACAGAACACTACACCCAAATACAATGGGATATACATTCTTCTTGAGTGCACATGGATCATATTCCAAGATAGAACACATGCTAGGCCACAAAAGAAATTTTAGTGAATTAAGAAAGATTGAGATTATGCAAAGTAATTTCTCAGATCACAATGGAATGAAACTGGAAATCAGTAAGGGACAGAGAACCAGATTAGGCAAACAGATATGGAAGTTAAATAACACACTCTTAGACAAACAGTGGGTCAGGGAGGGAATCTCAAAAGCAATGAGTAACTACATTGAAATGAATTAAAATACAACACAACATATCAAACATTCTGGTATGCAGCAAAAACTGTACTGAGAGGGAAACTCATAGCCATAAATACATATATCACAAAAGAGGAAAGAACTAAAATTGATGACCTAACTGCACACCTGGAGGAATTTGAAAAAAAAAAGCAAAAACAAACTAACCCCAAAGGAAGTATAAAGAAGGAAATAACAAAGATTAGAATAGAATTTAAAATATAGAAAATTAAAAAGCACTAAAAAAAATAAAATCAAAAGCTGGTTCTTTGAGAAGATCAATAAAATTGGCAAACCCTTAGCTACACTTACAACGAAGAAAAGAGAGAAGTTGTAAATACACAAAATAAGAGATGAGGATGGTGATATCATCACTGACCCCACACACATACGGAGTGTCATAAGAAGATACTTTGAAAATTTATATGCCAAAAAGATTGATAATTTAGAGGAAATGGACAAATTCTTAGAAACTCACAAGTAGCCTACTTAGCTGAAGAATTAATTGATGAACCCAATAGTCCAATTAAAAGTAAAGAGATAGACTCAGTCATTGAAAACCTCGCCACTAAGTGGAGCACAGGACCAGACAGCTTCACAAGTGAATTCTACCAAACATTCCAGAAAGAATTATCACCAATCTTGCTTAAGTTCTTCAAAAAAATAGAAGTAGGAACATTTCCTAACTCATTTTATGATGCCAACATTACCCTAACACCAAAGCCAAACAAACATGCAACAAGAAAGGAAATTTACAGACCAATTCTTTAATGAACCAAATGCTAATATCCACAACAAAATACTTGCTAATCACATTCAACAACATATCAAACTTGAATAGGATTTCTGTACACCAATACTGAGTAAACTGAGGAGGAAATCAAGAAAAAAATACCATCTACAATAGTAATTAAAAGAATCAAATAACTAGGAATAAATTTAACTAAAGATGTAAAGGACTTATATGCAGAAAACTACACAACACTGTTAAAGTAAATCAAATAAGACTTAAATAAATTGAACAATATTCCTTGTTCATGGATAGGAAGACTAAACATCATTAAGATGTCTATCCTACTCAAACTAATCTAGAGATTTAATGCAATCCTAATAAAAATCAACAAAGCATTTTTAATGAACTAGAAAAACTAACTACAAAATTTATTTGTAAGGGTAAGGGGACACAAATAACCAAAGACATATTGAAAAAGAAAAATGAAATCAGAGGAATTATACAACATGAATTTAAAACATACTATAAAGCTACAGTGGTCAATATTGCATGGTATTGACACAAGGATAGACATACTGATCAATGGAACAGAATTGAGTGTTCTGATATACTTCCTTCATATACAGTCACCTGATATTTGACAAGGCCACCAAGCCCTCTCAACTGGGAGATAATGGCCTCTTCAACAAATGGTGCTTGGAGAACTGGATATCCATATTCAAAAAAATAGAGAGGAATGCCATCTCACACCTTAAACAATAATCAACTCAAGATGCCTCAAAGATCTAAATATAAGAACCAAGACCATAAAGACCTTGGAAGATAATATAGGTAAGCTTCTGCAGGATTTTGTAATAGGAAATGATTTCATGAACTTCACTACCAAAGCATGAGCAGTAAAAAAAATTAGATAAATGGGATCTCTTCAAAATTAAAAACAGTTGCACCTCAAAGGACATTATCAACAAAGTAAAAAAGCAGCTTACTCAATGGGAGAATATATTCAGTAACCATATATGTGATAGGAGCTTAATATTTGCATATATAAAAAACCCTACACCTTGAAAATGAAAAGACACACAACCCATTAAAAAATGAGCAAGCAACCTGAAAAGACACTTCTCCAAGGAAGGAATACAAATGGCTAAAAAGAACATTAGAAGATGCTCAACATCACTAGATATTAGGGAAATGCAAATCAAAACTACAATGAGATACCATTTTACACCCATTAGAATGGCAGCTATTCAAAAAACAGTGGCTTATAAATGCTGGAGAGGATGTGGAGTAATGGGAATCCTCATCCACTGCTGGTGAGAATGTAGAATGCTTTAGCTATTGTAGAAGACAATATGATGTTTTCTCAAAAAACTATCTATAGAACTTCCATATGATCCAGCAATTCCACTGGAGGAATTGAACTGAATTGCAATCCCAGAGGTACTGAAAGCAAAGACACGGACAGATACATGCACACCAATGTTCACAGCAGCACTATTCACTTTTGCCAAAAGTTGGAATCAACCCGCGAGCCCATGAACAGATGAATGGATAAATAAAATGTGGTACATACACACAATGAAATATTACTCAGCTGTAAAAAGGAATAAAGTACTAACACATGAGATAACATGGAAAAATCTTGAGGACCTTATGTTGAGTGAAGCAAGTCAGGCATTGAAGGATGAACAGTACATGACCTATGTATATGAACTAAAGAAATTGAGCAGATTCAGAGAGCTATTGTCTGGAAGATAGGTTTACAAGAAATAGGAAGGGAGATGGTTGTTAACCAACACTCATACAGACATAATCTGTGGTAAGGTGAATGTGTGTAGTCATGTATTGAAGGGATATGACAGGAAGGAGGTGATATTATTGGTTTGGGTGGTTCAGGGTTGATAGGTGTGTAGATTGGGAAGATTTGGTTGGAAGGTCCAGGATACTGGAGGGAAGGGTTGGGAGAGGGACCAGGTGAACACTGGGGATTTTTGTGTATGTGGTTGAAAGTAAAAAGTTGGTATTTCACTTATGGCAATATGACAAGGAAGGGTTACTGGTTTAGGGTGTTGGGTGGGGAGGAATTCGGGAGAGGCCATTCCTGGAGCAGGCTTCTAGGGAGTGTGTGAGTGAGCATTCTGTCATAATGTTTTGTATCAGTGGGTGAGAACCCACATAATGAACAGAAACAAGTTGGACTCCCATCCTCAGGAGGACTGATTTGTTAAAAAATACACAGGAGGGACTCTCTCGAGAGCATGGGCGGTTCCTAATAGGGGAGTACAAACCAGTGTGTCAAGATCTCAGTATTGTTGCATGTAACTATGAATCTTGTCATCCAAGGAGTAAAGCCATGTGCCTCTAGGGAAGGGAGAGGGAGGAGTAGAATAGATCGAACAGGGGATATTTAGTGGGCAGTGGAAGTGTTCTAAATGATCTTACAATGATGGACACAGGACATGGCAAATTTCATCAAAATTTAAAACAGTGTACAGTCTAAAATGTAAACCCTAATGTAAACCATTGGCCATGTTTAGTAGCTATGTTTCATTATTTGTATATACGTTATAACAAAGTTAGCATCCACATATAAAAAGGTATTAAATTGGGAGGTAGGAAAGGGGGAGGATGTTGGATATATGAGTCTCCTGTATTCTGCATGTGATTTTGCTGTGACCTAAAACTTCTTTGAATACAGAATGAAAAATAGTGAGACACTGTTGAATGAGTGGGCAAACTTCCATGGTACAGATAGGACACAAGATATTGCAGTGATGAAAGGCATTTTTTTTAATATATATTTCATATATGTCAATATCCCAATCTTTTAATTTCATTTTAGTTTTAGTTTTTAAAAATTTTTATGTATTTTATTTCTTGCATTTAAACTTATCATTGTTTCATTTTCCTATTAATTGTATTCATCTATTGTAATGGCTTCATTTTTTGAAGAAGCTTTGGATCCCAGAAGAGTTGCACCCCCTGGGGCAGAGTGGATCTTTGGTGTGGGGTGTCAGTGATGGGGGATGCATGGGAGGAAGTTCACCTAAGCATACATACTAGGTATATAAAAATGTTCAAATATTCATGGGACATTGTCACAGTGGGTGGAGACACACAATAACCAAGAAAACACAGATTTCCCATCCTAGATAACTCAGTCACATTCTCTCAGGAAAAAGGAACAGTCCTCCAAGTGCAGGGGCATTGACTGGTGAAGGAGGATGATCCACTGATGGGCCCTTGATATTGATGTTTAGGCTTATGAGCCTTTGTTCTTGAAATTGAAACTTAGCCTATTGTTATGGGATGCCTAAGGTTTGCCCCCTGAGAGCTACCTAGTTGCTAAAATGTGGCCTCTCTCTGAGCCAAACTCAGCATATGAATGCATTAAATTCCCCCAAGCATGGAACATGACTCCTGGGGATGAGCCTCCCTGGCAGCGAGGGATTGCTACTAAGTACCAACTAGCAATGCAACTGGAAAAAGACCTCTAATAAAAGGGGGGAAAGGTAAAGAGAAATGAGTTTATATGGCTAAGAGACTTCAAAGTGATTTGGGAGGTCATCCCAGAGGTAATGCGTATGCATGTCTCAGCAGGATCTCATAGACTTCCAAAGTGGATACTATCCCAAATAGTGGGACTCCTGAGGGCTCTGGAGATACCCAGGTCATGTAGTCAGGGCAGATAGCTGTGGTGCCTTGCCAGTGGGTCCTTCTTTTGATTTTGTGCTCCTGAGAGTGACAGTGTTGGCCTCAATTTATCTTCCCTGTATATGGATCCTCTGCCCCTTCTATTTAAACCTATACTTGGTGCTGGAGTTTGTAGGTGTACCTCCAGACACTCAGGCCTTTGTGCTGTCCATATGCCAGCTGTGCCCAGAATCTCAACACAGTTGCAACACCTACTCTACAGCTCACTGGACTCACCCAGGACAACTGGTGGAGAGATGATGATGAACAATGGCCATCCCAGGGAATGGAGAGAGTCTGCCGCTGCAGGCAAGATAGTCCCATCCATCTTCCCCATGTGATATAAGCCCCCTCTCAATTGGAGGTAGAGTGAACATCACCATCCCAGAATCCTTTGGATTGGGGAAGAGCTATGGACTAGAGTGGACTTACTGCTATTCTACTACAGACATATTGTGATTCTAGCAAAGGAAGAAATTACAGCATTGGCCACTGGAGGCTCTGGGTGCAGGGGGAGGAAAAACAGTTGCAATATGGGGGCTTTTTTGGGACATGAGAATCTGTCTGTTGCAATGACAGATATAGGCCATTTTATATCATCAAATAACATGCAGAACTGTGTGGGAGAAAGTGTAGACTACAATGTGAACTATGGTCCATGCTTAATGGCAAAGCCCCAGTATGCATTTATTAATTGCAATGAATGTGCCACACTAATGAAGGATCTTCATGAGGGAGGGTGTGTGAGATGTGGGGAGAGAGGGGCATATGGAAATCCCTATATCTTTCATGTAACATTTATGTAATCTAAGTATCTTTAAAAGGAAATTTTGAAAAAAAATAATTAATTAAAAAAATAAAAATAAAAAAAGAAGTAAAATAGGGAAAGAAAGTAGGCTTTTTTCTCCCATTTCTGATCAAATAGAGGTCTGAAATGGTAGTGTATTACAAATTTCTTATGCCCTGCAACAGCGAGTCTCGACTTGGAGCATAACTATTTTTACCACATACTAGATTTAAAGTCTGGTAACATTTTCCAAAGTGAATTTTCCCCATTCATTCATTGAGACGCAAGTACAGAGTCCACATTTGAGGAAAAGTCTCATTGAGTGCTTCCTTAAGTACATTTACAAAGGTAAATGATTAGTGGGAGGGGGGAATGGGATGACAGTTCCCAACTGAGAATTAAATCAGTGCAAACTATGGGTCCAGTATGACAGCATAGAATCAATATAAACCCCAGGTTACATAGTGTTCAGTATTTTTGTTTACAGAATTTAAAATGTATACATATATTTTTTCATATATATATTTAATTTTAAAATCTGGAGCAACATATATTGTGAAGTGTCAAGGATTCTTTTCTTCTACATTCACCTAGAAAGCAGCTAACTCTTGAAGGCCAGTTTTGGCAGTGATAAAAGGAACTAGAAGGAGGTTTAAGTAAAAGTGCTCAAAGGGCAAATGAGAAAACAGAGATGTAGAGATTATTGGAGGGGAGGGAAGGGACAGTGAAAGGAGTTGAGAAATTTTTCCTTTATTTTTCTAGGATTTCTCAGACCAAAGACAAGTTCTTGAGGATATATATCAAATTCTATAGTCCTTTCTTATCTATGATCAAAACAAAACAGGCGATAAAAATTTCCTCTTCCTTTCTGTACTCAACAAAATGCATACCACAGTCAAAAGGTGTGATACCATCTTGGGACAAATTAAAATTGGGACATGAATTGAGGCCATGCACTGTCAAGTCACTAGGTTAGGATTACACAGCCAGTGTCTGTGACCAGCAGGGTGTGCTCAAACTAAGCAGACTGCTTCAGTCTCTGCAGACTCATCACTGCAGGCCATCCATCTGGCCAGGTTTCATCCTGCCATCCACCTTCACAAATGATTGGCTCAACTGTAAATACATGGCCTGCCTTCATCACTCCAACAGCTTTACTTTTGGCTTTGTGGGGTACATTAGGGGTTGTATGAAAAAGTATGTGGATTCCATGCCCACAGTAGCTTCAAACAACTGAAAACCCATTTGCTTGGGCATGCTTTTGAATAATGTTTCCCAACTCTCTGTATTGAAGACCAGGTTTTACTGCATCAATGGCCTGCATCAGTCACTTATACGTGGTCTGGACTAGTTTCTGTGCTCCCTCATCCACATCTCCAATGAAAAAAGTCTCTTTCAGGTCCCCATGATAACCCTTGTGATAAAGAATGATATCCACATTAACAATACCACCTTCTTGCAAAGGCCATCTGTCTGGAATTTCATGACAGATTACTTCATTCACTGAGGTACAACAAGACTTTGGGAAATTATAGTAATTCAGTGGAGAAGGACAGCAATTCTTACAATGCATGCTAAGTGCACAGCATGATCTATTTCTTCAGTAGTTACACCTGGCTTAATCATCCCAGCAATATCCAATACTTCTCTAGCAAGCCTACATACAATTTGCATCCCTTCTATATTTTCAGTTGAGAGTAATTAAATTTGAGAAATATCTATAAGAGTCTGTTCAGATTCAGACATTCCTAAAGGATAATCAGCATAATCTGGTGTTTGAATATAACTTGGCAATGACCTTGTTGGCATCAGTGCATAATGTGGTCAGTTTACCAGCATATCGATAACCTACCCATAGGTCAGTGTTAATATCACCTTCTACAGTCCAGGAAGACACTTCTCGCTTTGCCTTTTCATCTTTTCTTTCTCATGTGGTAACTTGTGAGTAGCCCAACTTCCTTTAAAACATTCCTGCAAGCAAAATTATGAGCCCTGGATGCCCAGCTTGATGCAGATGGGACACTGGAGCTTGGCGTCACTACTGCAGCAATCTGCCTTGAACACACTTGTCTCCACAGCCATCATGCTGCCTGCCTACTAAGGGAGGGGCCATTTGATTACCTTTCTATGGTCCCAATGAGATAGATCACTAGATCTGTGATGTGTACCCTTTGCTGAAACTGGCCTGCACCAATACATACACAATTGATCCCTTGGTAATTGTGAATGTAGGTCTGATTTTTCTGGTGTCTTTCATGATTGTGATGGTACCTTATTTTCTGATATTATACCTCATCAGTGCTTACCCTGCAGAAAGCAAACCCTCTTCCACTTGTAGTTCTTCCATTACAAGCGTGTTCCTATTTTTTGTACCTGGCCTCTTTATTTATATTAGAACACCCATATTTTTTCCAGAAGATGAAATGTTTGCTCTTCTTTACACCATCATTGGCCCCTTCCTGAGCCCTCTTATTTATACTCTTGAGAAACATCAAGATGAATGCTTTGAGGAAACTGATGAGGTGTCATCAGTGGTGTAGGAAAGGCATTTCTGAATTTCACTCTAGGCCTTTTAAAATAGTGTCTTTTTAAATTACGGCCCTAAAATTGATCTGGAATTATATACAAAGCAGGAGTCTTCACATTGGCCAATAACTCCTCTTGACTGGTAACTTTTGATTATTTTTCACTTCTTCTTTGTCCCTCCATTTTTCTCACATACTTGTTTCATGTCCTCGTCATTACTTTAGCATAGAAAGTTAAATTTGTTCCTCCTGTTGTACCCTATTTGGCAAATCTAACTGGAAGCCATATGGTAGAGGAAGAAAGCAATTTATAGGCTCTCAGTCCCATGATTACACAGCAAAGCTTAGAAGAGTGAATTTTTGGCTGATGCCAACAAATAAATGAGTGGAACATATAACTTAATTGGCTACTCAGCATTCATAAACTCTCTTCTATACGTATTGAAACTCCTTAATAAAGCAATTATAAAAACCCACTTCTGTTAAACAAGACACTTCTACAGATATATTCTGAAACTGCCCATTAAAAAAACACAGAATGCTCAATGTCTTTGCAGTATCTCTGGATAAGTTAATTAAGATATTACTTGTTATTCTACTAGGTTACAATACCACCTGAATAATCTGTAGCTTAAAGATTACCTTGTAAATTTAACTAAGAAAAACACATCTTTTATATGAAATAATAAGGAAGAAAAATGTAATTCATTCATATACACACATAAGTAATTATATTTGTGTACCACATTCACATATAACTCTAACAAGTAAAGAAAAAATATTACAATCTTAGTTGCTTAAATTGGTCTTTAGATTTTAGTTTATATTTATACCTTTATTTCTTCCACTTTCTATTCTACCTTCCCTTTGCTCTCAGAATGACATTCAGCTATTAGGATTTATCTAGTAGTTGAACAAAATGTCATTTCTGAATTCCTCACTCCTCAATAGTCATACAATTTTTGTTGCTTTATTTTTTAATTAACATTCAATTTTCATCATGGAAATTATAAGAGATGAATAAGAGAATTCCCTGGTTTGAAGATATTGGTCAAATCTGTCCTCATTTTTATGAAAAACACATTTATCTTAGTTGCCAGTACCAATAAATACATCCCCTTGTTTGTCTGCTGGCATAGTACAGATATGACTTACACTTAGCTCTCTTCAGTTCTTGCTCTTGATATTTAGCTGAAATATTGTGCCAAAACCCAAACTAGTCCATGCAGAGAGAACATATTGAAATAACATGTGGGTTATCATTGCCATTAGCCCAGCTGAAGTTCCTGTCCATAGCCAACATCAATTTCCATACATGTGAGTGAGGATGTCCCCAACTGATTTCAGCTTCCAGCCAATGATTGATCCTCAGCCTTTTAGACTTCTGAGACCACACACATCTAGAAGCATAGTCAGGCTATTCCCACTATTTCCTATTTAAATTCCTGATTTACATAGTTCATGAATATATTAATTGATTGTTTTATATCAAGTTTGGAGTTTTTTGTTACAAAGGCATAATATTTACAACAATTTGGTACTCAATAATAGCAACAGTTGATTAACAATGGTGAGGGAATTGTTATCATTTTAATTATTTGCAATGATCTTCATTCTTGCAACCAGGACCATTTTATTCTTGAACCATTGAGTAGAAATTTGGGTGGCTAAGATAAGAAGATGAATGATATCCAGAGAACATATAATCTTGTCTATCATTATTGAGAAATTTCTCTGCATAGAATACACTTTGATGACCATTTGTAAGATTTAGATATTTTCACACTTTGTCCAGTAAGTTCTTCCACACACTAAATTAACACATACCCTTAGCATTTAAACTTCCACCCTGTGCTACCAAATCTCTGACCACCCAGTGAAATTATTAGTAACTGCAATTAATTGTAATAAGCCCATCTCTATACAAAGTGGACAGCCAAAATGCACCAGCTGAGCTTTGCTCATTGAGAAAATATTCCTTTACTCTTACCTCTTTAGGAACATTTATGTTTGAGGCCTTAATGCTACAGCATTCCACTTTCAGTTGGCACCATATTTTCATGTTGAAATAAATGTAAATATACATGATTTTATATTTCCTCTTCAATCAACAATTAGGCCATATGATGACTGTGGAAAAGAAGACAATCCATCAAGATGCTCATGCAATTTTTTTGTACCTATCAGATTTATTCAAACCCAACCTCTACAATACCATTTTAAATTGACAGTGCACTAATGGTAAACAACCCATAAACTTGTTGGAAAAGAATACCCTGAGATCATGATGTTCATTTCACACAATATGGACATTGCTTCCTTTGGTTAGATGATCATTCTGTGCTAAGCACTTATGTCAAGTCAAGAATTTTTTTAAACAATATGTGAATAATTATATGCAGGAAAACTTAAAGCTTTGCTGTAAAATCTAAGGTGTGCACATGGCGCTACTTCTAATGAGGATTTATAGAGGCTCCATATACCTTTCTTATTTAGATTTTCTGGGTTATAAGGCCCAAATTGAAAATAACAAATTATAAATAAATATACATGTGTTATAAAATGTCAGCAATTTACTGTTATGTATCATTATTTAAAACTGGTAACAAACTATTAAAATTAGTCAAACCAATTCCATTGGCATCTTGCAGAGAATATTTTGCTACCTAATAATATATTTTAAAAGTTTTCATTTAAATGATTGAATGCATTAATTTCTATTCATATATTAGATTGAAAATAATGTTGTGAAAGATTCCCAGAAATCATCATAAGAACAGAAAAGACACTTTTATTAAATATCAGTTCTTCATTTTCTGAAGAATTAGAATCATGTCAATTAACATAGTTTCATAATATATGTGTTATCATCAATATTCACCTTAATCCCTTCTTACATTGACTTATGAAATATGTCTTTTCAGGTGACTTATATGCATTTTTACATTTTCCTACATTAGACCTGGAAAATAGAAATAATATCACACTGTGTTTATTCTCTTGGGAA
>JAQZBX010088939.1:0-12687 GCA_029593785.1 Cabassous unicinctus
TGAAAGTCTTTCTATGTGTCCTGGATGAAATTGAAGCAGTTTGATCACTATTTGGTCTACTGCTTACTAATTGGTTATATATCACTAGCAATATATGAAATTCCCAGAGTATTTTAAATTTTTGATTTGCTTCTATATAATCAGTCTTTGATTACTTTCATAAAAGTTCTGTGGCCTTACTCTAGTGTTACCTCTGATAATAATAAGTAATTGTGCTTAGCACATTTTGAGTATTTGGTAAATGATAGCAATTATTATTAGAATTATGTTAACAATAATAATAGTAGTTACTTCTAAAAAGGGAGTAATCATGGGGAACTAGTTGATCATGAAGTTAAAAACTTGTCTAGAGATAAAAGAGGAAAGTCTGAGACTTCATCCTTCTCTAAAATATCATGGTTGAGCGATGTCTTTTCATAGGTTCCCTATTGGGACTACGTGTTAGGCTATGTAACTTTTAACAACCATAGGAAGAGCTTGGAAGCCTTTTCCTTAGTACACCTAGTTAATGTCACCTTATCTTGTCAGGCCTGTGATGACAAACATGAATAATTGCTTCATTATGTGGCTCTTGGTGTAGAATAGGAGACCAGTTGGCTCTTCTCAATAAACCACCCGTCTAGTGGTATTGCTTCTTAGTTTTACAAGAAAGTTTTTTTATTGGAAAAATATATGAAATGCTGGGTTCTAAGTTATGCTTTGTTTTATTTCAGCTGAATTCACAGTAGATACAAAGAAATTATGCATTTAATTTTTTAAAAAATTATTTTTGATAGCCTTTTAGAGCCATTAGAATATTGTCTACTTTTTAGGTAGTTCAAATCAAACATCAGTTATCTCATCCCCAGAGGACAAAGCTTTGTGTTAATGGATAGGAAGCTAGGTTCTAATCCTGGTTCCTTCTTAAATTTGGAATTTTGATAAAACCAAGTTTGTCTTCAGCCACAGTTATTTTCCCACCCAGGAAATGTGAGTGCCTGTCATCTACTGGAAGACCAACCAGTTATTTTAAATGTATCAGAAAATGAACTCTACATTCTAAACTGGTGGTCTCATCTAAGTCTTACAGTTTTAAATATCATGTATATGCTAACAACTCTCAAATTTATGTCTCCAGTCTGGACCTTTCATTTGAACTCAGACTCTTATATCAAATTGCCTACTCTGTATCTCCACTTGGAGACTAGTAGGTACTTTAAACTTGATATGTTTTTAAAACTGAGTTTCTGATATTTCATCTCTGACGCACTTCCTGTATTCTTCCTCTATCAGAAAATGGCAACTTCACCTTCCATTTGCTTAGCCAAAAACCTTGGAATAATCCTTGGTTTTTCTCTTTCTTTTACATCCCATATCCAGTCTTTCAGCAAATACTTTTGGTTCTATCATCAAAATATATTTGTTATCTCATCGCTTCTTATCATCTCCAAAACACTGTCATTGCTTGCCTGAATTGTTGAAGTAGACTTCTGACAGTCTCGCCTGCACATGTACCCTCTTTAGTTTATTCCCAACTACAATTCTGTTATAAAATGAAAATCAGATCATGTTACTCCTCTCCTCCTAAATTAAATTTTGAATAGACAGTGCAACCCATGGTTTATATAAAAAGGTTTATATGAAAGCCTCCCTTTCACCTGATCCCAGCTCCCTAGTTTTCCACTGATAACCACTATTTTTCATTTCTTGTTTTATCTTTCTTGAGATTCTTTATGCAAACACAAGAAAAATACAGGAATATTCTTATTTCTTATGTTTTCAATTAATTTATTTTGGAGGTTCTCCATATCAGTTCATAAAGAGCTGCTGCTTTTTTTTCTCCCAATGACTAGGTATACCATAATTTATTTATTTAACCAACTTCTATTGGTAGGCATTTAGGTTATTCCAGTCTTTTGCTAGTACACAAAACCCTACATTGAATTTGTAAGTAAATTTGTTTTGTATGAGTGCTAGTATAGCTACATGGTCAATTTTAAAAAATGGAATTACTCTGTTAAAGAATGTGAATACTTTTATTTCTGACAAATGTTATAAAATTATTTTGCATGGGGATTGTGCCAATTTGCATTCCCACTTGCAATATATGAGTGCCGTTTTCCCCACAACCTCATCAACATATTGTGCTATTAAACTTTTGGATTTTTGCCAATATAATAGGTAAAAAATAGTTTTGCAGTATAGTTTAAGTTTGTATTTCTCATTTAGGAGTGAGATTGAGGAGCAGATGTAGCTCAGTGGTTGAGCACCTGCCTCCCATGCATGGGGTCCCAGGTTCAATCCCTGTGTGAGTGAGATTGAAATACTAAAAATAATTGTTTAATGAATGGAATGCTGTATAATAGCCAGATATGCTGCTGGAACCATGCTCTGCAATATCTGATTGCTTTGTTTCTTTAGATCTTAGCATGAATAAATGGGGAGGCGTTTGTATCTAATAGGCCCTTTCATGTAAAAGTTGCCTCAGATGATATCTTTTGAAAATTTGCTTACCAAATGATTTTGTTCAAATTGAATTAATGAAAAATTAATAATTAATAGTTTATAAGTGTTTTTTAATTTTTAAGTTTAATTTAATCTTTTTACTAGTATGTCTGTAAATAATGATAAAACTTAAGCCAGTACAAAAACCATGGGTAATTATGTAAAAATCCAGTTTCTTTAGTTAATTCTGTCTCTCTGAATTGCTTTTGCCTTGGTTGAACAAATGGATTGATTATAACATATTTCAATATATCTGTGTGCAGTTTTGAGGCCAGAAGCCCCAAATCAAGATATCAGCAATATTTGCTTTCTCTCGGGGTCTGTGGTGATCTGATACTGGCTGCTGGCAATCTTTGGGGTTTCTTGACTTGTATATCTGTCTGTAGTCACATGGTTATGTCCTCTCCTCTGTCACCTTTTCTGGTTTTCTATAAAGTGTTTTTAATTCACTAGTTCATTTCAGCCATACAAAACACTGTTATTTTCTAGGTGTCATTCTTCTTTGAAAGGTGAAGAAATTATGGCCTAAAAGGTGAATTAGGGAGTAGAATTGTCTTTTGATTCTAAATTCAATATTCTTTTTTTTTGCACAATGTTACTAAATTTCATTGATAATATTTATGTATAACAGAATGATAGGCAGTATAGGCCTAAGTTTAGCATGTTAGAAATTACCTCAAACTCAGTGATTTCTTTCCAAATTGTATGGCTCCTTTGTCCTCTCTCTATTTTAATTAGCAAGTACATTTTAAAAAAAGATTTATTTATTAATTTTATTTATTTATTCCCACCCCTCCACCCCCCGATGGTTTTCTTGTCTGTATGCTCATTGTTTGCTCGCCTTCTCCAGGAGGCACTGGGAACTGAACCCAGGACCCTCCCACATGAGAGGTGAGTGCCCAGCGGCCTGAGCCACATCCGCTTCCTGCGGGCTGCGGCGTCTCCTGGCTTGTGGCATCTGCTTGTTTAGGTGTCTGCTCATTGTGGCCATGTGGCATCTAGCTCATTGCGGTGGGTGCAGTGTATGCTCATCTTCTTTTAGGAAGCACCAGGATCCGAACTCGGGACCTCCCATGTGGGCGCCCAACTGGTTGAGCCACATCCACTTCCCAGCAAGTACATTTTGAAGGTATAATCGAAACGGCAAATTATTTAGTTTTATTTATTCATACAGTCAGTCAACAAAGTTTAGGAAGAAATAATGATACTATTCCTTCTTAGTATTTTGGAAACTGTTTTAACAGTTTAGCAGATTAAGCTAAGGAATTCCTCTCTCACAAAAAAAGAAAAGGAATTATCTGTTTTTCTCCCCTAGACTTTAAAAGTAATACATACTTACTATAACAAAATCAAACAATACAAAAATATATTAAGTGAATAAAAAACAACCGCTTTAGGAGGATTGTGGGAGTAATCCTTCCAGAATAGGAAGCTCCAGAAATCAGTCCTCTACCAAAACAACTATTGGACTGGCAGGAACTGTCTGAATCAACTATTTTGATACTCTGGAGTTTAGTGGAACACTAGACCCAGACCTCCACAATCCAGGAGTGTGTGGTCAGATCATTGATCACTGCTTTTGATTAGCTACTTCAGATCACTTGGGGTGGGGGGCGGCTCTGAGGGCATCCATAGTTTCAGCCCTCCTCAGGCAAAAGTGGTAGAAGAGTATTAAAGAGTTAGTACCTCTTTTTTTTTTCCTTTCCTTTTCTCTTTCCGTTCCCGTTTGGAAGCAAAAATAGTTTGGAAAAGTCACAAATTGATGGTTCCATCCCTCAGCAACAAGAAGAGCCGTAACAACAACAAAAAAACATAGTAATCCCAGAGGAGTGGAGAAATAAATTTCCAGAGTTATAACAGCATAATACTCAGAATGTCCAGTTCTCAACAAAAAATTAGAAAACACGAAGAAACAGGAAATTATGGCCCATTCACAGGAAACAAAGACTCTGCCAGAGTTTGAGTCTTCCAAAAGTTGACCAAGATGGCAGTGTAAGATGCTCCTGGGTGCCGTTCCTTTACGGAATCTTTGAGCAACTAGCAAAATTTGGCAGAGCCTGCTTCCCCAAAACTCTGAAAAAAGTTAAAGGGTTGCAGTAATTGGGCAAGTCCTGAACCAAGAAAACACAGCTTTAAAAACGATGAAGAAACTAAGGCATAGAGGAAAAGTAATTTTCCCAAGATCACACAGATGATGAAGACATTGATAGCAAAGCTACAGGGGGAAGGATGGAAGATCCCTAAATCACCACATTGAGGGAAAGCTGCCCACTGCCTGAACCACCCACATTAAACTAGTACATGGATGAGAACTAACTCTTACTATGTTAAGTAATTGAAATTTGGGGGCTTATTTGTTATTGCCACTAACATTACTCTGTTACATTTTAAAAATTATTTCTGATAATTCCACGGTATTTGCTGAGGAAGAAAGAAGAGAGATATTTGTAATTTTAATTTTATAAATTAGGGCTATATTTCACTTGTTTTATACAATCTAATCACTTAGTTGGGAGAGATGAAAAATGGGTAAAACCACTTGTCAATATGTTCATATTATATATTAATATTTTTATCTCCATGATTATATACCATTCATAGTCTACTATTTTCAAGTCCTATGAAAAATAAGGAGGCAGTGGTTTTGTCTTATTGTTAAATGTTAATATTAATAAAAGGATGTGTTATCTTTGCTATGCCAAACATTCATATTATTATGCACACCTTGAAACAATTTTACATTCTAGGATCATATAAAGTGCTTTACTCCATTATGCTCTTAGTTTTACTATTTCCTCCAGCATACCTTCTTTTACATCCCTGTTCACCTGTAAGAGGTGTAGCAATCTGGATCCAGTCAGGAGATAGAAAGCATGCAGTAGATTATGAGGGGTAATTTAAAATAAAGAGTTATTAACAATGATAAAAGATATAAGGAAATTCTGTGTGGTGCCCTAGGACTCAATTAGAGCACTTATGAAAGGACAAACTTGGAAAGTTCAGGCCTCATTGGAGAAGGTGTGGTTCAGCTCACCAGAATTTTGTTGGTGTGGCCAGGCTGGATCTGGTCTGGTGTTGTTGGACACACAGTAGACCATTTTCCAGACCATAGACGAGAATTAGGCAGTTAGCAACTGGTGACATGGGTATGCTGTGGAACTCTGGGTGCTGGCAGGAACTCTTCAGAGTTCTAGGAAACTGGTTTCCATGTAGAGGTAGCTGTGAAAGGTATTTTGCCAGGCCAGGATTACAAGGTCATAGAGGAACCATTTTCTCAGCCTGTGACTTGGACGCAGTCACAATATTCCTTGGCTGCTCAAGCAAATACCATGCAGTGGGTTGGCTTAAACAATGGGAATTTATTAGCTCATGGTTTTGAGGCTAGGAAAAAGTACAAATCAAAGCATCATTAAGGTAATGCTTTCTTCCTGAAGACTGCCATTTTGGGGATGGCTGCTGGTGATCCTTGATTCTTGGCTGCTCTGTCACATGACAGCGCTCATGGCAGCTTCTCTTGGCCTCTCCCTTCTCTTCCAGTTTCTATTGAATTTCAGATTCTTGCTTCCTGTGGCTTTCTCCTTTGTCTGAATTTCATTCTGTTTCTAAAGGACTCTAGTAAAAGGATTAAGACATCCTGATGAGGCACGCCATCAGGCTGAAGTAACCTCATCAGAAGGTCCTACTGACAGTGGATTCATATTCACAAGAATGGATTATGTTTAACAGCATGTTTTTTCTGGAGTACGTACAGTTCCATACCACCACAGACAGGCTTCACCTATTAACCTTATACCCACATCGCTGACCCCAGGCCTGTGCCAGAAATGACATGAGAGCATCTTCTCCCTGCAGTGTTTCTCCAGCACTGTCTGTGAAAGCTTAAGACATCCTTCTCAGTTTAAAGAAGTAATACTTCATGGAATTCCATTGTTTATACTATAGCACATATTGAGCACATCAGGAACTGAGAAGAAATAAATTGAGCCCTGACATAGTAGGGGTTGGTACACTACTGACTACAGGCCAAATCCAACCCCCACCTGTTTTTTTTGTTTCGTTTTGTTTTGGAGGTACTAGGGATTGAACCCAGGACCCTGTACATGGGAAACAGGTGCTCAACGACTGAGCTACATCTGCTCCCCAGTGAGAGTGGTTTTTTTTCCTGTTTGTTTCTAGGAGGTACCGGGGATCAAACCTGGGACCTCATACATGGGAAACAGGCATTCAACCACTTGAGCTACATCCACTCCTCCCCACCTGTTTCTGTATGGTGTTTGAGGTAAGAATGGTTTTTACATTTTGTAATGGTTGAAAAAAGATCAAAACAAAAAAGAATAATTATGTAAAGAGACATTTTCAAAAATGAAATAAGTAAAATCATATTATAGATGAGCACTGACAAATGGGCATTTGTGATGTATTTTGATAAAAAACACTACCTTTGAACCTCAGTTAAATGAAATATTATCCCTCCTGAAAAGAGAATTTCATTCTTCTTATCAGTAGACCTGTATTACAAAAAAAAAATGTACTCAATTATTACTATTACAGTTTGGATTTCATCCATGAAAAATTTGTGAAAGTTTGTTTATTCTATTATAAGTACCTACATAAAATCGTCAGTTTTTCCCCTTGGTCTGCAAAGCATAAAATATTTTCTATTAACCCCTTTATGGAAAAATTTACCAAATGTCTGACCTTTTGAAATACTATTCGTTCTCAAAGACAAATTTTAAATGCTGCCTTCTCCTTGAAACCTTCTGCATAGCCCTTAAAATAACAGAAATTTCACCAGGAAAAAAACAAAATTGCCAGAAATCATCCCTGGAGAAGTTCAGACATTAAGCTTTTAAATCACCTGTCTTAAATATGTTCAGTGTGCTAAAAGAATCCATATACATAGTACCTAAAGGAAGTTAGGAAAACATTGTCTGAACAAAATTAAGAGATGGAAGTTATAAAAAGGAACCAAACAGAAACTTGGTTTCACATTTGGAGCTGGAGAATATAGTAATTGAAATGAAAAACTCAGATGGAATCAACAGCAGATTTGAACAGGCTGAAGAAAGAATCAATGAACTTGAAGACAAGACAATTGAAATTATCCATTGTGAAGATCAGAAAGAAAAAATAATGAAGAAAAATAAACAGAACCTGAGGGACCTGTGGGACATCATCAAGCATGCCAACATATGCATCATTGTAGTACCAGAAAGACGAGAGAGGTTGGGCCGGGGTGGGGGTGGGGGGGCAGAAAAAAATGTTTGAAAAAATAATGTTCCAAAACATTCCAAATCTGATGAAAGACATGAGTGTACACATCCAGGAAACCCAGTGAGTGCCAAGAGGCTCTAAAGGATCTACACCAAAACACATTATATTGAAATTGTCAAAATCCATTGAAAGCAGTAAGAGAGAAGCAACTTATCACATACAAGGGATCCCCAATAAGATTAACAGCAGATTTCTCATCAGAAACCATGGAGGCCAGAAGACTGTAGATTGAAATATTTAAAATCCTTTAAAAAATATGTTAACCAAGAATTCTTTATCTGGCAAAAATATCTTTCAAAAATGAAGGAGAAAGAAAGAAAAAGACAAAAAACAAAAAAACAAAAAAATAAAAATGAAGGAGAAATTAAGACATTTGCAGATAAAAAAAAATTGAAAGAGTTCATTAACACAATTGCATTTCCTGTAAGAAATGCAAAAGGGAGTCTTCAGACAGAAATAAAAGGACACTACACAGTAACTTGAAGTCAGAAAAAAAGAACATTGGTAAAGTTAACTACATTCGTAAATAGAAAATCCTACACTATTGTACTTTTGGTTTATAACTGCTTTTTCACTCTTATGTGGCTTAACATGCAAATGTAACATGACATTTCAAATCTTTATTAATGGGCAAACAATGTATAAAAATGTAATTTGAGACATTAGCAATGTAAAGGAGGAAGGATGGAGATATATATGAGTAGAGTGTACTGCTGAAACTAGATTGGTATTAGTCAAACTAGGTTGTAATTATTTTAAGATGTTAATTGTAATTACAAAGATAAACACTAAGAAAATAAAAAATATAGGGAAAAGCAAAGAAGGGAATCAAAATGGTATACCACTAAAAAAAAAAAAAAAAAAAAAAAAAAAAAGACAGCAATGGAGTAATTGAGGAACAAAAATCACATAAGACATACAGAAAAAAATAGCTAAATGGTAGAGGTAAATCCTTCTTTCCCAATTATTACCTTAAATGTCAATGGACTAAACTCTCCTATTTTATGGCAGAGATTGGTAGCATGATCCATCTATATATTGTCTGTAAGAGACTCACTTTAGATACAAAGACACAAACATTGTTTGAAATACCCCCAAATTTTTTCTGCTTAAAAAATAGCAGCCATTCTAATGGGTGTGAAATGGTATCTTATTGTGGTTTTTATTTGCATTTCCTTGATGGCTAATGATGTTCAGCATCTTTTCATATGCTTTCTGGCCATTTGAATATCTTCTTTGGAGAGATGGTCAAGTCTTTTGCCAATTTTTAAATTGGGGTGTTTGGCTTTTTGTTACTAAATTGAGGATTTTTTTGTATATACTAGATATTAATCCTTTATCAGATATGTGGTTTCCAAATATTTTCTCCTATTGTTTAGGTTGTCTTTTTACTTTCATGGTGAAGTTCTTTGAGGAGCAAAAGTTCTTGGTTTTGATGAGGTCCCATTTATCAATTTTATCTTGTTGCTGATGCTTTGGGTGTAAAGTCTAAGAAACCATTGCCTAACAAGTTTCTGAAGATGTTTTGCTACATTTTCTTCTAGGAGTTTTATAGTTCTAGCTCTTATATTTAGGTCCTTGATCCATTTTGAGTTGATTTTTGTATATGGTGTGAGGTACGGGTTCTCCTTTTTTATGCAAATGGGATCCAGTTTTCGCAGCACCATTTGTTCAAGAGACTTTTCTTTCCCAATTGATGGGTCTTTACCACCTTGTCAAAAATCAGTAGCCCATAAAGGTGAGGGCTGATTTCTGAGCTCTTATTTCTATTCCATTGGTCTATATGTCTGTCCTTTTGCCAGTACTATACTGTTTTCATTACTGTGGGTTTGTAATAAGTTTTAAGATTGGGAAGTGTGAGTCCTTCACTTCATTCTTCTTTTTCAAGATGGCTTTAGCTCTTTGGGGCTACCCTTACGTATAATTAATTTTTCTTATTTTTAAAAATAAAATTTCATTGAAGTATATCATTCATACATGAAGATACATAAATAATAAGTGCTTAGTAAAAGTTGTGAATTTACAAAACAAACATGCATATCATCATACAGGGCTCCCATACATCACCCCACCACCAACACCTTGCATTGTTGTGAAGCTTTTGTTACAGACTATCAAAATATTACTGACTAAGCCCATATCTTACATTTGGTATAGTTTCCCCCCAACCCACCTGATAATTAACACCCTGTAATAGTATACATTTGTTAAATTCATGAGAGAACATTCTCATATTTGTCCTTTTAACCACAGTCCGCAGTCCATCTTCTACCACTGGATTCCCTGTGTTATACGGTCCCATGTTTTGTACAATCCATTCAAAGTGTGTATGTTCAGGGGTTCTGATTTTCATCACAGAGTTGTGCTGTCATCATCTCGGTCAATTTTAGAAGTTTTTCATTATAATATAATTTGTATGATTTCAATATTTTTGAATTTATTGAGGCTTGTTTCTTGACCCAACATATGGTCTCTTGTGAAGAATGATCCATGTGCACTCTAGAAAAATGCATCTTCTGTTCTTCTTGGGTGCAGTGTTTTATATATGTCTGTTAGGTCTAGTTGGTTTAGTGTATTATTCAATTCCTGTACTTGCTTGTTGATCTTCTGACTCTATCCATTATTAAGAGTTGTGTGTTAAAGTTTCTACTATTAAGGTACAACTATCAGTTTCTCCCTTCAAGTCTTTTGGTATTTGCTTCATATATATTGCTCTCCTGTTAGGTGCATATATCTTTGTAATTGTTACAGCTTCCTATTGAATTGTCCCTTTTGTCAGTATGTAATGACCATCTTTGTCCCTTGTAACTCTTTTTGACTTATAGTCTATTTTATCTGATATTAGTATAGCCACCCCAGCTGTCTATTGGTTACTACTTGCATGGTATATTTTTTACCATCCTTTCACTCTCAACCTACTTGTATCTTGACTCTAAGATGAGTCTCTTACAGACAGCATATAGTTGGGTCATGCTTTTTTTAATCCATTCTGTCAGTTTCTGCTTTTTGATTGGAGACTTGAATCCATTTACACTTAAAGTTACTACTGATAATATAGGTCTCTCTTCTGCTATTTTGCTATTTAGCCATTGTAAGTCTTATACCTTTTTGTCCCTCATTTCCATTAAAGTCTACTTTTATATTTATTTGCTTCCTTGGGTTTTACCATATTGAATGTCTTCTCATTTTTATCTGTACATAGTTTTCATATTTTTTCCTTGTGGTTACCATAGTAAAATTTAACATCCTAAATATATAACAATTATATTTGGTTTGATACCAACTTAACTTCAATAGCATGCACATATACTTTTCCTATGCCCATCTGTCCCCCTACCATTTTTTTTGTACTTGTTACCACTCATGTCTTTGTATGTCCAAAAATCTAGATTTAGCATTACTTTTTATGCATTTGCACCTTAGCACTTGTAGGAAATGAGAAATGCAGTCACATATCAAGTAATATGATATAGTAATACTGGCATTTTTAATTATCCAAATGGTTACCTGAGCTGGAGGTCATTATTTCTTTTTTTAATATTTTAAAATCATTATTTCTTTATGCTGCTTTGAAACATCGTCTAGTGCCCTTTTGTTTCAGTATGAAGAACTCCCTCAGCTTTTGTTTATCTGAGAATGTCTTACTCTCTCCCTCGTTTTTGAAAGAGAGTCTCACTGGTTATAAAATTCTTGGCTGGCAGTAGTTTTTCTTCAGCACTTTCAGTATTTCAGCCCACTGCCTTCCTGCCTCCATAGTTTTGTAATTTGTCCGCTTCTTCCTCCCACTCTTCCCTGGATGCTGTACAGTATTCTTCTGGCCTCTGGAGTTTCAAAATAGTTGTTTCAGGCAGTTTCTGTCTGTTTAATATTGTTTTGGTGGAAGGATTGTTTCCTGGAGCCCCCTACTCCACCATCTTCCCTAGAAATCCCCCTCTGTGTTATTTTAAAATTTATCAACCTATGCATTATCCCTGAAATTTATTCAACAGAAAAATATTTGAGTGCTTCTCCTGTGGTTTTAGATGCTGAGGAAACAGCAGTTACACAAGACAAACACCACTGCCCTTTTGGAGCTTAAAATTACCAGTTAGATATGTGAGATATAAATTTTAATATATTAGGAAAAAAAATTTGTCCACTGATAACTTCAGATCATCCCAAGTTTCAGTGGTATGTGCATCACACTTGAGAAACATTGCCCTCCAGCATGGTAAGGATATGAGAGTCCTTGCAGACTCTCCAGTGACAGAGCAGCTGGGAGGTAACTTGGGCAGAGTTCTGTCTGAACCTCTGACACATTTCTCTCTTTTCATTGGGTCCTCGGTTTTGTGACATTTACCAATGTATATGAAGGTTTGTAGAATCGTAAAACTTTAATGCTAATAGAGGACCTTTGATTATTTAATTAATTTAAATTAATTTCGATTAAATTAAATTGTCTAATGAAGAAATGGGCCCAGGAAAATTAAAGAGATGGCATGTGTGGAACTTGGTTTTCCTGTTTGCTAGATCACTGTTCATTCCAGAATACTTCTATTGGATAATCAGTAGAGATATCTGGGAAAAACAGCATATGCAATCAGTTGTGGAGAGTGGGAGTAGAGAAGGGAGAAGAAAGTATTTGAGTTTTTAAGGACTCAAATTAGAATCTGGGGTAAAAGGAGCCAGTTTGGTAACAATCATTGAATTGAATCTTTTTTTTTTTTTTTAAAGATTTATTTTATTTATTTCTCCTCCCCATCCCTTGTTGTTTGCACTCACTGTCTGCTTGTTGTGTGCTTTATGTCTGCTTGTCTTCTTTTTTTAGGAGGCATCGGGAACCGAACCCAGGACCTCCCATGTGGGAGGGAGGTACCCAATCGCTTGAGTCACCTCCGCTCCCTATTTGTTGTGTCTCTCATTGTCTTTCCTTGTTGCGTCATCTTGTTG
>JAQZBX010088940.1:0-12691 GCA_029593785.1 Cabassous unicinctus
CTCAAAACCAGTCCAATTATTTCTCAGATCCAGTGGAAACCATTTTTTCCCAATGTTTCTTACATACTCTCCCTTTTCTCCCTTGTTTTGAGCTTGACAAAATGTAGGCTGTGCTACTTCATATGACATTTTCTGCAGGATTTATAATGCAGTAAGCAAAGTAGAAAAATCAGCCCATTCTTTCATTCTATGTACTAATGTGCTCAAAAGAAAGGGTTCTGTAGCCAGGAAGTTCAGGTTTGAATCCCTGTGTCTTTCTTAAGAGCTGTGTGGACTTGAACACAAGCCTTAGGGTTTATGTGCCTCTGTTTCCTCAACTGTGATTATAGGTTATAATAGAACTACCTCTTACAGTTTTTGTGAGGATAAACGACTTAGTATTTGTAATGTACTTATATAATGTACAGTAAATGCAAAGCTACATATTACTGCTTAAAATTGCTATTTATTATTACTTATTACTTTACTCAATATTCAATCAAAATATTTTCTTAGTAAACTATATGTTCCAGTTATTATGTCCTGGGATACAATTGTGTGGACAATCAGGCTGAATTCTGTCTTTATACAATTTACAGTGTCAGTGTAGTGGTAGAGCTAGATAGTAATCAAATATTCACAACAATAAATATGAAATAATGACTGTGCTAAATGATATGAAAGAGTGGTTCCATGGGTGCTGGGAAATCACTGTATTCTAATCTACTTTGATAAGATGTGAACAGTGAAAGTTGTTAACTTGAAAGTTAAAAAAGTAATTATTCCATGTTGAACTTTGAGAGAAAATTAAAGGAGAATGCTATTTCTCACCACTTGGATTCTGCTTTTAGTATAAAAATGGAGAATTTCAAGCATGTTAACCTGATGTCTATTTCTTTATTTTTTGAATGAATTATTGGTCAGATATTTCTGGCATAAGTGAGTTTATCTTTTCCCCAGTATTCATCACTTTCTTTCTTAAAAAAAATATTATTCTTAATTTGAAAGAAATTGATAAATGAAGGGATAAATTTATTTGGAACTTTTATCTTAACAATTTGAAACATTTATTTGAATGTTAAAAGCCTTAAACATGACCCCAGAATGATGCAAATATTTTATTTATTGTAAGAGTTGGATATTTAGAAATACTTTAATACTTTTTGAAGTAGTTTTGTTCTTTATTCCAGAAAAATAATCTCAAAAATCATAATCCAGAAAGTAAAGTTTTAATACGATGTGGCTTGTAGTAGCTTAATTTTTTTGGTGTTTTTTAAAGGCACTATATTAAGATGTTTCTCACAAATTAAGTAAAAGCTTTTTTTCCAGTAAGATAAAATTTTTACAACACAAATGAAAAGCACAAAGAGAATTTGGCACCATAACTCTGAAAAACTACAGGGTTCCTGGTTTCCAGTTCTTTTAAACTATACTCCTATGGAGAACTCAAAGCCTTCTGAAAGAATATTAATCACAGTAACTGCTGATATGATACATCACAGCACTGGAATTAGGTCTTTAATACTCCACATCTTCACACATATATAGTCATATAGTTCATAAAACATAAACCTTCCCTTACAAATAAACAGAGATTAAGATTAAATATGATATGATAAAATCATTTTTTTTTTGAAACAAGTTTTACCCATTTGATGTCATTTCTTCAGTTTGTCTTTCCTTTTCCTCTTCTCTTTTTCCATCTTAGGCATTAAGAAGTGCTGACACAATGTCACTAGCTGTTTTATAATTCTTTCTAGTTGTTAGGATTTTACTCTGAACCCTCTGTTTTACCAGGCTTCTACTGAAGCCCATTTCCAAAGCAGCTTTAACCACAGGTATATTCATCATGAAGACATCTTCTGAAGAAATTTCTATAGGTCCAAAATAAACACTTGGTGAATCAGCATTTTTATCTCCAAGAGTGACTGAAGTTGACAACAGCTACAGCTAGGACAGATGTTTATGCTTTTCAATAGCATTTCCTTTCCAGTTATCCAGCAGGCCACAACAGAAGTATTTGAACTTGCCATTCACACCAGTGTACTAAAAACTAGCATGAGCAAGTATCCTTTCTGAAATGGGAACACTGGTGGAAAAAGTTGAATTTGTAGAATTCCTGTACAGTTCATATGAAAAGTAATATTTCATTTTTTGTGTGTTGCAATTTGTCCAATTTGACAAGACTGTGCTGTCTTCCATTTTATTCACAAATTTTTTATAAGAGGTACCTGGGTAGTTTTGTGCATTAGTAGGTGATTTCATTTAAATTGCTAAAAGCCTTCACATGAAATTTCTTATGTCTTTACACTAAATTAGATTTTTTCACAAAAAGGAACAAAAATGATAGCCTCCTACTTATCTAGAATTCATTAAACCTTCTTTACTGGATTTATACCTGGTTTTACACTCAGGTAGGGTGGCTATCTCTCCTAAGTTGTACCAAGATGAAAGTTAGTACTCTTTGGGATTATATTATATTATATATTTCACCCAAGTGCTATTTACTTATAATTTAGTGTAATACTAATTTAATGACCTGAGAGAATTGGTATACTTCTGAAAATATATTTAAAAAGAAAAACAAACTGATTTTTAAAGAAGGTTTATGTTCCCAAAATTCTAAGCAACTATAGAAATCTTAAATTGTGTCTTTAATTTGCTTTTGCTTACAAGCTACAATGTCTGGATATCAGGGCAATTAATTATTATATACTACAAAAGGGGAAAAAAGTTTACATCAGTCCTACAAGCACTTTACTAAGACATTAAAAAATCTTGTTTTATTCTAGTAAACCAAAATAGTTAAACTCTTCATATGGTCACATTATCTAAAGGCTAATTTCACAAAGCTTATTGTCATAGTATTTTATGTTAGTTTTGGTTAACTTTTGGGGAAGCCATTGACAAACTTTGTTGAACCAAAACTCTTTACTGTGTATATGATGTCAAATGTATTCTGCTTAAAGCTCACAAACTGTTAACTCTTCCATCTTTGTTAAATATTTCCTATGCTTTATTCCTCTTCCAATAGCACCACTATTATTTTTTCTTAGTAACTTTGCACATCACTTTATTTTACTTGATGAATTGAAGGTATCTCTCCATAACAAATTAACCACAAATTTTCCAAAGCAAAACTTCTTACATTGTCTTTATAAAAATCAGGTAACTTATTTTTCATATAAGAACCATGCATTTATATCATTTATTTTGTAATTAATGACAAATCAATTCATGAAAAGATATAGCTTGTCTTTTCTAGTGTCATCACAAATACTAAAAATATTATAATACTAAAAGAATTACTGTTATATATAATATATCAGTAATTAACCCTATTAGCCTTTCCAAAAACTCTTATTTTTTACCATAATTTATACAAAAAATCACACTCCACAGAATTCAAACTATTTTCCTTTATAAAATTTCTGGGTTGCAATAATGAGATTTGTTACTGCAGGGGACTAAGAAATAAAACTAAAAATAATTTTTAAAAAAATGGAGATTCTTCAGGACTGTAAAGTCACAGTGCTGGCACAGCTGCATGGAAGCTGTGCAGACACTCCCTACTGGATTCCCCATGAATAGGCCAGGTCAGGCTCACCAATAGCTTAATTTCTTTATAAGACAACATGTTAGCCACATTAGTCAGTGTTGTGTCTCTGAAAATTTGTTTGTTTGTAGTTGTTGTTTTTAGTGGTATTTTGAATACTTACTACAACACATGATAAAATATGGTTGTTCCAATATGATTGCATGAATTCTATTTGCAAAATTGAATAGAGATTATCGTCTTGAAAATTATTGGATTGTATCTCAACTTAATAATTCAGAATAAACTCTTTGATAGGTTTTTTTTTTTTTTTTTCCTGATGAGCTAAGTATCTCTGCTGGGAAACAGGGAATTCCATTGAAAGACAAGTAAATTTCTACAATTAATATGTCTTCAAGTCAACAAAACTTAGGAAAACATTAACAAACCAGACTAAATAAGGTTTAAAAATATAGTTTTACTTATTTTTTTCAGAGCATTAATTATCTACTCAACAAATATTAGCACATCATCAATATATTTTAGTGATATTCAGAATGGATCTAATCAGTTTCTGTGACTGAACAATAGGAAGGAAATAATGGAGTAAGAAATCTGTAGGGTTGATCCAAACATTGCAAACAGCATCTCTGGGGGATAGATCAGAGAGATTAAATACACTGGCATAAGAAAGTAACATTCAGAAGGTCATTCACAGGGGTTCAGGAAGAACAATTCATTTTGTAAAAAAAGCTGAGGACTTACTATAAACAAGGTGAGATTGTATCAAGCCATTAAATCCTGAATATATGTCCTTTAATTATATAATTAATTAAAATCCAATTACACAAAGACTAACAATATTAACATGAGTTTATCAATGAATATTTATTATGGATCAGTTTGAAGAATAACAGTAGGCATACAGCTGACACAATTTATCTACACTTGTTAAATGCTGCAATGGAGAGCTGATTAATGCTTTGTTTGGAAATATTCTGGGTTATGTAAACAGTATTGACTAAAAAGAAGACATTTTCTTCCCTTGTTTCTCACCAGACAGATAAGGACTGACCCTCTACGTTCTTTTCAGTTTTATTCAGTGCTAAAATTGTCTTTATTTATGAACAAATTTCTCCCAATTTTTTTCATTGCCCTTTACACATCATTGTTCCTCAAACTGTAGATGATGGGATTCAACATGGGAATCACCACAGTGTAAAATTTGGACAATATCATGTCATGGTCTAAAACATAACTGGATCTTGGCCTCATGTACATTAAGAGGATTGACCCATGATAAATTGACACTCCAGTTAAGTGAGAGCCACAGGTGGAAAAACTTTTCACCTCCTTTCAGCAGAACACATCCTCAAAATGGCCATCAGAATGAAAGCATAGGAGATCAGGACTATCAAAATAGTAATTATCTCAATAGACCCCACAAAGTAGAAGAGTAGAAGCTGCTTGATGTGAATGTCAGAACAAGAAGTAGTGAGAAGTGGAGGGATGTCACAAAACACACGCTCAATTTCATTGGATGCACAGAAGGATAAGCTAAAAGTGGCCACGGTGTGTATAGTAGCATGCAAAATGCCACCAACATAGGAAGCAATGATGAGTGGCACACAGACTCAGGGTGACATGTTAATTAAATACAGCAGTGGGTTGTAGATTGCTACATAGTCATCATAAGCCATTGCAGCCAGTAGAAAACACTCTGTAGTCCCAAAAGTAACAAAAAGAAACATCTGCATTGTAAACCCAGGAAATGAAATAGCTTTATTCACTGCCAGGCAGCTGACCAACATTTTGGGAGTGACAACTGAAGAATAGCAGGCATCCAAGTGTGACAACACACTCAGAAAATGGTACATGGGGTTGTGGAGCTGGGAATCCCCAATGACCAATAAAACCAGTCCCAAATTTCTTATCAAAGTAAAGATATAGATCACTAGAAATTATAGAATTAGGGAGACTTTTAGCTCAGTGTTATCTGTGAAGCCCCTCAATATAAACATGGTGACTTCAGTGACCTTCTTAATGGAATACTATATGGCTCCAAATCTGATGGCAACGCAGACATTCTAATACACATTTATAGGTGCTCCAGGAAATATTCCACACAAATAAAGTCTGCCCAATTACATCATCATTTTTTCTCTTGGAATGTCATAATGATATCTTAGGCAGTGATGAGATAGGAAATGATAATGAAATTTAGCTCAAATGAATACTTTTTTTTTTTGTTTAAAATAAATGAAGAAATATTCATTCAATTTTGGCCACATGAGCCAGATAAAACAAATGAACAACTAAAAATCCTGAAAATTTATGTGCTATATTTTCTAGTTAAATTTTTGTTAAATTTTCTATAACTTGTTTTCACATTTCATCATATTAAAATCACAAAGATGAATGAATACTGTGATTTTTATATCCAGAAATGTTAAAGTAGAAAGTACACACCTGATTGCTAATCTTAAATTTGCTATAATGTGCATGAAATGCCTTTTTCAAATAGTCATAATTAGAAAATGAGAGGAACCACATTCACATTACAAGTGTATACTAAATACAAATGAGAAACAATGTGAAAATATTTAATTTTAAAATACTTCCTGATGACTTAAATATGGGATAAGTTAATATTTCAACTTCTCTTATGGGGCCTTCTTTCAGACCATACATTTTCCCCTGGCAAGGAATCCATTCCAGTTCTGCCGGAGCAGTGGTGACCCTAGCAGCAGAAGGTATTTTGAAGGTAGATGCAACTTGTGTGCTGTCAAAAATAGTACACTATCTTTTCTTGTTTCTGTAAATGCATATGTTTAAATTATCAGTTTTTAGCCTTTGCAACTTCTTGTACCACTATGACTTTTGTTCAAATTTTAACTTAATGGCAATATATGTTTTTTCTCTGTTCTTATGCTATCAATGCAAAGTCATTGGCTGGCTTTTCAAGACATATTTCTCTCAAGAAGACATCATGGTCATTTCATTAATGTTTTATACTTCTTAATTATTCTAAAATAATTATGAATTAAATATCACCCAATGATCACGACTAAAATTATTTGCAAAAGCTTGCTGAAAGAATTAAATCACAATATTTGCCAAAAAGTAGAATTTGATTTCTGTTATTTTTCTCCAGGCAATCAGACTGTTTCTCACTTAGTGGAATGTGAAGAGAGAATAGTGCATGACAAAAACAAAACAAAACAAAACAAAATGTTAAAGTGACACCTGTATATCCACTGAAAACTTTAGTTGTACAACTTGCAAATTCAAGATCCTCTATATTTAGAGTGAGATTTCCTGGTGGTAACTTTTTCTTTTCTGTAGCATGTCAAAGACCAAAGTGTTTAACCTATTCTTTATTAATTGTCAGTTGTATTTTCCTGGCTTTAAAGGAGTGAAGAATTTGCCATGAAATAGGCTGTTTTGTATTTAGTGACCTACAATGAATTATCTTTGTGACACAAAATACATTAAGATTTTGTCTTATTTTGATGCTCATATGTCAAGAAGAGAAGGAGCAAATCAGCTTAAAATTACTGCAATGAGTAGTAAGGAACAAGCCTTTAACTTCCCAGATCAAGTTGAAAGACTTTTTAATAAATAAAATTAATGGCTTAATTAATATGTAGTTACTAAAAATGTTCATTTGAACCTATGAAAATTCTAGAAGAAAAATTGACAATTAATAGATAGTTAATAGCAGAATCAGGATTCAAGTCAAGATTTCTTAACTCCACAATCTAAGATATTGCCACTCTACCATATTGCAATCCTATTGTGATCTGCCAATATTTTGGAATTTTTTCTTCAAGAAACAAGACAGAATAATATCTTTACCTATTGAAAGTCTTCTTCAAAACCATCAAGCTAAATTATACAATGAAATTAAAATAAACAAACAAAACTACCATGATCTCTAAATCAATTAACTAAATAATAAAATAGTCTTAAATATATTTATAGTCCTCTGTCAGAAAAAGAATTATTTTTGCAGATACCAAATGGACAGTGAAAAGTGAATAATCTCTCCATTTAAATATTTTACCAATATAAAATGTAGTCCTTTATTCTTAGTGTCCCTATTCTGATTATTATTTTATTAAAGCAAATAACAAATTTACATCTGCTGAACGAAATACGTTTGGAGACCTTCTTATTTTCCCTGCTATTTTCTGTGGAAGGCAAGTGGCTCCATTTTTAATACAACTCTAATAGGACTCCCAATCTCTAATTAAATATTAAAGTAAAAACTTTAGGTTGATATTCAAGCTTATAGTTTCCAAAATATTTGATGAAAACCCATTCTTTTTACCTGTGGAACTGAACTGCTCACTTAAGAAACCCTATGAATATGATGCATTTAGATTCTTATGCCAGTTTATCAAGTTCTTCTTGAAGTTCACAGGGGACACCCCAAAGAGAAAATACCTTCTCTTTTGGGAGAGAAAATTAACAAGTTGATTTTTTTCCAGCTGTAAACAAGTGAATGTTTCTGAAACAATAAGCTATATGATAAAAATGATTACATTGAATGTACTTTTTTCTCTAGTGGAAAAATAACTCTCAATGAAAAATCATATGGCATAAGATTGGACAAGAAATCTAATCATAAGTACATAGACTTAGCTCTGATACTTATTAGCTATGTGCCAGAAAGCTAATAACTTAAAATCCTGAGATCTAGTTTCTTCTTCCTTGGAATAAAGCTTGTTTAATTTTCTCAAAATTCCCATAAGTATGTTTGCAATTAAATAATATAAAAATATATCCTATGAGAGAATTCATAGTTCTTTAATAAATATGACTAGGCTCTTGTTTAAATTGTCAAGTGATACACTTTTAAGTGGTATAAGAAAGTTTAAGCTTACTGAGAATTTCAAAGACTAGATAAGTCATGAATATTGTAAACTTATGGATAAAAAGTATTAACAGAATATGTGGAAATAGACTGATAACAGTAATATTCTATGTGGTAAAATATTAGAATATTAGAGTTCAGACTAATACTTTGTCATGTTAATAAGGAACTTTTGTAAAATTTTTGACTAATATTTGGCTATTAGATCCCAAACCCTTACATCCTAACATATATGGAATATTGGCTATGGAACCTCAAATAAAATGAAAAAAGATATAAATAAATATCATATTGCTAGGCAGGCCCATTGGGAGCAATCTATTAAAAAATGCAATCCAAAATTGATCTATAGTTTCAAGGGAGCACCAATTAAAACATTATTTTTCTAGAAATTGAGAAGCTGATTCTACAATTAAGGTAAAAACCAAAGAACTAAGTTAGTTAATACAAATTTGAAAAAGAAGAATAAAGTTGGACAATTCATATCATCTCAATTCAGGACTTGTCATCAAGCTAAATAATCAATAGAATGTGACAATGGTGAAAAGATCAGTACCTAGATCAGTGTGACTAATTAGAGAGTTTAGAAATAGATTCACACATATATGGTCAATTGATTTTTCACAAAGACATCAAGCAATATCCATGACAAACCTATAGTATTTAAAAAAAATGGCGCTGAAAAAATTGAATAGTTTTTTTGCCAAAAAAGGATAAATTAACTCATTTGCTCTATATATTTGTCTCCAAAATAGAACTTGGACATGAATGTGAACCCTAATACTACAAAAGTTCTAAAGTAAATATAGGAGAACATCTGTGTGGCCATAGTTTAGTCCCATTTTTTAAATGCCACAAAATACATTAGCCATAAGAAAAACTGGATACATTGTATTCCAACATATTAAAATCTGGTCTGTGCCAGACTATGAGAGAATAAGCAAACAAGTCACAGATTTGTAGAAAATATTTGCTAATAGCTATTTGACAAAGAACATATATCCATAATATAAAAAATAACTCCCAAGACTCAATAATATGAAGATTAAAGAAAAGGACAACAAGGTAGCAACTAAGCCCAGGAAAAGATTCTCATTATGATTCATCATTAGGTAATTTAATTTAAAGCCACACTGTTCTCAGACACATAAGATGCCTAGAACAAAAACATGTAATGATAATTGATAGTGTAAATATCTTACAAGTATGTAGAGCAATTGAAACTCTCAAACATTCTTGGAAGTTGCACAAATTGATGCAGTATATTCTAGAAAAATTCTGACAGTTTCTTAGGAAATGAAACCACTTACCCTATGACCCAGTAATGTTACTACTTTTTATTTAAAAAAAGAAATGAAAATATATATTCACATGAAGACTGTATGACATTGTTTATATTCCATAATTGGAAATAATCTACATGCCCATTCACAAGAAAATGGACAAGATAACTATAGCACATATGTACAAAAACTACAACTAACAAATAAACAAGGGGAAAAAATTACTGATTTATTCAACTATGCAGATGGATCTCAAATACATTATGCTGAGTGGAGGAAGCCAAATTCAGAAAGTTGCATACATTGTGATTCCACTTATATCACCTGCTGGTTACCAGAACGGGAGATACATGGACATGATTGACTTCAGAGTGGTTGAGGGGACTTTTGGGGTGATGGGAATGTTCTATAATTTGATTGTGGTTACAAAATTGTATATATTTTTCAAATTCATTTAACTGACACATGGAAATGGTAGATTTTAAAGCATATATATTTAAATAATTATAACTTTGCAACTACTGTTTACCTAAATTAATCTTTACCTCAAAATAGGTGTTACCTTTATAGGGAATAATATGACTTGAAAAGAGTAGAACGGACTCTTCTGTAGTATTGGCAATGTTCTGGTTCCTCTTGTTTATAGGGTTATTTTCAGGTCATGGAAATCCTTAAGTTTCACACTCATGATATCTGGACTTGTTTATATGCATAGTATCTAAAATAAAACCTAAAAAGGAAAGAAACCATTGTTTAGTTATACCTTTACTAATAAATTCTACAATCTGTTAATTAAACACTGTTTGACTCAGTCTTACCATCTTGTTGATTCTGGTAGTAATAAAATAGTGAGAACATTTTTGCCTTATATTCATTTTATATTTATGAATCAAGTTTTTTGGATTTTGAAAATTATAACTTAGTAATTTTTAAGTCTATCATCTTTTCTCAAATTATTAATTTTATTTCAAATTGATTTTTCTTCATATCTGTCCTTTACATTTTTCCTCTTCTTAACTGTGCTTTGTATGATGACAGTGATTCTTATATTTAACTAAATATACTCATTTCTGTTTCTTTTATTCAATTTTTAGTTGATTTCAAAATTTTTGAATCATGTTTTCACATCCTCCAGATATCTATCCATCTCTTTTCAAATATATATGATGTTCATGAAGTTTTAATATCTTGTTTCATTTTCTTATATAGTATTTTAGTATATTAAATTAATGTATTTATTTGCTTGCTATAAAGCCTTATTTTAAGCTCTGATGTTCATAACTGTGGGAATATTTTTTGTTCTTTTTATCATTTTGCCTACTAAATACCTTTATATGGAGTTTAATTGTATTTATTTTATTCTCCCATGTTTAAATATGATAGAAAATTTGACTATCAGAAGGAGGTATAGATGTAGTTTAGGGATTGATCAAGATAATTTTTCCAGGTTCATATTATGGAATCACAGTTATATTTTTATAATAGCCATAAAATATTATCTTATTGTGAGCTCTTTTCACTCCCAGATTTACACCTGATTCATGGGCTCTTTCTACATCAAGTACCACAAATCTCATAGCTATAGGGTCTTGCCTTCCTAAGTGGTTCTCTGCACTTAAGAACTTACATGTTGTTGCTACTGTACTTTCTGAGACCTATATCCTCCAGAACTTCCATTTTTATTTGGAACTTTCCTTTCAGTGTTTCTGCTCTACTCATTTTTAATTTTGCCTGCTTTGTCTCAATTTCATTTGATTTTTTAAAAGTATTTGTTTATTTTTTCTTTATTTCAAATAGAGGGTTAGCTCAAATGTCTGATAATCTTTACTGTCTGCTCATCTTTTATTTTCATTTTTTTGTTAGAAAATTGTAATCTTACAAAACAATCATGCATAATGTGTGTAAAATTTGCATAAAACATCCCATCACTAACACCTTGCATTATTGTGGAATATTTGTTACTAATTATGGAAGATCATCATCAAAATATTACAGGAATTCTTAATGTCATATTGCATCACTTCTTTCAGATTTTGCCTCCAATGTCATTTTATCATGGAGACCCAGCTTAAAATTCCTCTGAAACATGTCAGAACCCCTTCAACATGAAACCATACTTTATCCTTTTTCTTAGCTTTGTTTCATCTGGTGGTGTTTCTTCCAGTTCATGTCATTTTTATATTTGTTGTGATACACCCTAACATATAGGCCTTTGTGATGGTTTGGCTAATGTGTCAACTCATCCAGGTAATTGTGCCCAGATGTTGGTCAAGCAAGCACAAGGCTAATTGTAATATAAGGACATATATGCACTTTAGTCATCAGTGAGTTTACTGAATAAATGGCTGAATATATCTGTATCAACCATGGAGATTGCTGTCAGCAATGAGTGATGCTTTATCCAATCAGTTGAATGCCTTAAAAAGGGAAGTGATTTCAGCTTTCAGGGAGAATTTCCCAGCTTGTCTTTGGGCAGCCAATGTCTCCAAGAAACTCATCAAGGACCTTCATTGGGCTTTCATTGGAGCTCCTGGTTTGCAGCCTGCCTATGGAACCTGGACTTTTGCATCCCTATGATCATGTGTGAGGCTGTTATAAAATCTTATACTATTTACAGATATATCTTGTTGATTCTGTTTCCCTAGAGAACACTGACTAATACAGCTTGGTACCAGGAGTGTTACTTGAGGAACAGTATCTAAAACATGAGATGTCTGATGTGGCTCTGGAAGTTTTGCAATTAGCTCTCAGCACTAATTGGACTCAAGAATACTAATGATTCCCTTTCTAATAATGAAGAGGCCACTAACAGTCCATGGCATGAGTTGGCAATGGAGATATGCAAAATATCCACACTGAATTTCCCTACTTCCATGCTTATAAGAAGCAAGGATATAGGTGAGAGTGTTTTCAACACCTTGACAGAGTTTTGTGAAGTCAAAAGGTATAATGATATTGGCTGGATCCTCCTAGATACTCTGGATACAGTTACAAAAGAAAGAGATGAGCTAAAGT
>JAQZBX010088941.1:0-12693 GCA_029593785.1 Cabassous unicinctus
CTGGAGCTCATTGGCTCCCCTCATTTGGTTTTCTCATTTGTTTGCTTGTTGTTTGTTTTTTTTTAGAAGGCACCAGGGACCAAACCCGGGACCTCCCATGTGGGAAGCAGGCGCTCAGCTGCTTGAGCCACATCTCCCAGGGATTTTAACTTTTGCAGAAGAAAAAGTAGCCTATTGGTTTAAATTTAGGATTCAAAGTCAGAGATTGGGTGACTTTGACTCAAATGATTCTGACCTGTTCTTATTTGAAAAAATAAGCAAATTTCTGAGAGTTGCAACCAAAGGTGCTTAGTCGTCATCTAGTGTCCATTCCAGCCCCTTATGAGGATGCTGAGGTTGGTCAGGGCCACAGGAGCGCACTCTTGTAAAAGGCTCCACCCAGCTGTCCCCTCCCACCTCCCCACCCCCCACTCCCCTCCTGAATCATCCCTTGAGATGAATCATCTCTGCTCTGCTGAAAGTCATACCTAAGGGCTTGAGAGTATTATTGATGACATGTGAAATCCAGACACCCATTAAGATGTGCCAAATGAGCACCCTGGGTGCAGAAGGAAGCTCTTCCTGTGTCTGAACAAGTTCAGCTGTTCTTTTGGGGATACTTATGGTTTGCACTTAGGTATCCTAGGACAACTTTAAGAAACAACAAACAAGGGCAGGAGGCAGTAATTAATTTTTGGCCCTAGCTTTGGGGTTGCTGAGGACACTAAAAATGAAGACATGCTATTAATCACACCAGAGGAATGTTGACTGAGTGGAAGCGATGGCCTCCTCCGGGCTCGCTCTCCTTTTTCTGCAGTCAAGTTTTAAGTGCTGGGCAGATTAGACAGCACTATCCAAACACCAGGGCGCTTGCCTTTCTAGACTAAGGCCCTCTCCCTGAAAGGCTGTTTTGAGATGGTTAAGAAACCACCTGACAGGGCTACTATGCACTAAGAAGTTTAAAAATTATTACAGTGAAACCTTGGAATAATGTAAATCAGGTAAAACATGACTGGCGATGGACTCCCTACTGCCCAGATCTCCTGGCCAGGCTGGCCCCATCGTTTCACTAATCTCACAATAATACAAGCCAGAGTTTTATGTGATGGAGTTTTTGGACTCTGTCCACAGCTTTATCGGGGCTTTATGCTTTTAGAAAGCTCTACAGAAATAGCGCTCACTGTGTTACCACAGCACAGAGCCTTTCCTAGCCACCTCTGCCTCTCTCAAGCCATAATGACATTGAAACCTAGCTTTTAGAAGAGTTACAATTGCAAAGCATTTTGTTCTTTTTTCACTTAATATTATTTTGGATGTGACTTTTCATAAAGCTATATTATTTTTCATGGTGATCCTCTTTAATGGTTATATAATAATCTGTTGAAGTGAGATATCACAAGGTATTTAATCATTCCCCTAAAAGGAAAAACTTAGTTGGTTCCAGGATTTTTTCTCCGGTTAAGAAAAAATATTGTAATCAACATCATTGTATCCATAATGGTTTTTAATATGAAAAATATGAATTATTTCTCAAAGTCTGTTCCATGGACCACCTGCGTCAGAATTACTAGGGAGCTGGGGTGTTAAATGTAGATTCTCAGGCCCCATTGCACACCTGCCAATTTGGGTTTTCTCTCGGGATGGGATCTGAGACTCTCCCAAGGGATTATTTACACTAAAACTTGAGACTGAACTCGGAAGATAAACTTCTTGGAGTGGGTTGCTAGTTGGTTAATTACAATAACTACCATTGATGGAGTGAGTGCTCACTAGGTACTAGGAGACCCTGGATGAAGCATCTAATCCTCAAACAATACTTACTTTCCCCACTTAAACAGGGAAGGAAACTGAGAGTCAGGTTTAGTGACTTTTCCAAGTTTACCAAGTGATTGCATCACAGGATATTTGATTTAGTGTTTTTTTGTTTGTTTGTTTGTTTTCAGGAGGTACCGGGGATTGAACCCAGGACCTTGTACATGGGAAGCAGGCGCTCAACCACTGAGCTACATCTGCTCCCTGGGATTAAAACCCACTGACTCTGGAGCCTGTGTTCATCACTTTCCTACACTGATGACAACATTTTTATATTATAGATTTAAAAAAGAAAAACAGTCCATACAATTATAATGCCCCCAAGGCAATAGCCAATCTGTGAACCTTCAAATTCCAGTCTCGCTTAGTCTTGTTGGAGAGGAATTAGAAAAATCTTTGTGAGACACTGGCCGCAGACCCTGGGGACTCTGAATTTAGAGATATTCCCTGAGGTAAAGAAGTCAAGTGGAGGTAGCAGGGTTTCTTCTCATTTCCAGGGGGTCAGAAGCCATTAGGCATCTCAGCTGACCTTGGGCGGAAGCCAGCAGGCCGCGCAGGGGTGGGGGAGGTAGGGGAGAGGGCTGGGTGCTCAGCAGTTTGTGCGGTGGGCAGCCCAGGTTTTTGTGTCCTTGACATTTAATTTCTCTCTAACCACAAGCTGGTGGCTGTGAAGAGGGAGGCCCAGCCCCACCCAGAAGATCAGGTGGTGAATGAAAAGGGGAAACGAAGGCTAAACGAGGGGAGCCAGGGGGAAGACTTGCAGAGAAGTAAGAGAACACCGTTGTGGAAAACAAGTACTTTTTCTTTTCTGTACTGAAGCATTGAACTTGTAGGAAGAGAAATAATGAGCAGGTGGGCCAGGAGGGAGGGGATGCTGTGGGGAGAGAAAGCCAGGCCTGGCTGATTCCCAAATTAATGGAAAGTAAGAGATTCTGATGGAAGGCCTCAGCCAGGAGCCTTCTTGGGCTCGCTGCCTAGGGCCACTGGGAGCACCTTGACTTATGGGAGAAGCGTTTTGTGAGCATTTAGACAGAGCAGGGAATGGCAAGCTCTTTCCATAAAGGGTCATATGGCGAATATCTTAGGCTTTGCTGACTATATGTTCTCTGCCTCGACAATGCATAAACTAATGGGTGTGGCTGTGTACCAGTAAAACTTTATTTGCCACTGGCCATGTAACATTGTGTTTAAGGATTTGGCCTCTGGAGGCAGAAAGCCCAGGTTTCCAGTCCTGCCTCCACCATTACAAACTGACCTTCTATAACCCCCTTCTCTGAACTCCCCTGTCTCCAAGGACTGTGGTGAGAATTATGTGCTTAGCACAGTGCCTGGCTCAATAAAAGCCGTTATTATTACTATTCTCTGAGCAGTGGTTTCCTCAGCTGTGAAATGAGGATACTCATAGCACCTTGAAACATAGTTGAAATGACAAAATTCAGTAACGTGTGTCAAGTGTGTGGTACATGGTGGACACTCCATGCCAAGAGTCTGCCTTGCCAGGAGTCCCAGGGCAAGGCTCTTTGCAGACGCAAACACATTGGGGAAGGTCGTAGTATTCGGGGAGATCAGAATCCTCGTGGCTATCTCTGGGGTCCACTCTGTGACCTGGCATGGCGTGTGAGAGAAGTTACGGTGTCATGCTTCTCTTTCATAAACCCATGGCCCAAGCCCAGGTCTGCCCTCGGCCCTGGAACTTGGCTTGGGCTTGCTCCCCTGTGTCTGAGCGCACACCTTCCTCTGATAGAAATAGCTGCTGCTTTCCGAGTCAGCTGGGTTCACCAAGACCCCATTCAGACCCTCTTTCCCCTCTGAAGCCTGTTCCCTGACAGCTTCTCCCCACAGTGAACTGCCCCCTCACAACTTTGGCTATTGTGTCCTTTAGTTATTTATCATTGCTGCTTTCTCTGATACCTTCTCCCTTATAGCTCCTATTTCTTCAATTAGACAAGGAGTTCTTTGAGGGTGGAATCATATTCTACTTCCTCATCTCCCATTCACTATCTTCCATATAGTCGATCCAAAATAAGCACTAGTGGGGAGTGGATGTGGCTCAAGCGGTTCAGCACCTGCTTCCCACATGGGAGGTCCCACGTTCGATCCCTGGTACCTCCTAAAAACACAAAAAACAACAAGCAAACAAATGAAAAAATCAGTCCAGGGGAGCTGCAGTAGCTCAGTGGCTGAGTACCGGCTTGCTGCATATGAGGTCCTGGGTTCAATCCCCGGCCCTGGTTCTTCAACAACAACAAAAAATACTAGTAGGTTGAAAAAAATGTTTTCTTAAATCAATGCAGACACTGATCTAAATTTATAGGCCAGGAGTCTTAATTCCAGGAGTTGTCAGCACTTGTTGGCATTTATTAACTTAATAGAGATCCACCAAGAGAATTGACCTTTAAAAGCTCACGTAAACTAGACAGCAATAGAAGTGAAGACTGTTCTAGGCCTGGTGCATAGATCCTTCCTAAGCACAGCCTTCTGTGCTCTCCCCCCACCTCTCTGCTGAATGAAGAGGACTTTGAGGACTTAGAGGAAGGTGGACCCACAAGATGGAAGGAGTTTGGCCCCTGAGTAGTGCTGGGAGGAGAGATGCTGACTCTTCTTTCCTTTTTCCTTCTCTGTGCCCTCAGAGGAGGAAGCACAGAGACAGGCCGTGCTCTGAAATACCTTCTGCACAAGGGATTCCCTGGGGGCAGGAATGTCTCCCTGCCCCGGATCCTCATCCTGGTCACTGATGGGAAGTCCCAAGGGCACGTCGCTCTGCCGGCCAGGCAGCTGAAGGAAAGGGGCATCACTCTGTTCGCCGTGGGGGTCCATTTTCCGAGGTAAGAGGCTTAGCCTTCTGGGTCAGCCCTCAAGCGGTTGACCTGGGGACCACAACACAGCTGAGGAAGACTTCACAGCACAGGAAGAGAGGGGAGCTGGAAAAACTGTCCTAGCCCTTCCATCCTTCCGTGGATTTGTCTTTTCCTCCCTTTGCCGTGTTGGTGCCTGTGCACAATGAGCTCCAAGTCTTTGGAAGTCTAAGACTTGTTCTTTCTTTGGCTTGTCTGAACTCTTGATTGCAGGTGTCTGAAACTCAGCTGAACTCTATTTGGGCAAAAATGAACATTCATGGACTCGTGAAACTACCCGAGTAAGGGGTTCCCCCAGGGTAGGCAGCAGCCAGGGACTTGAATGCCGTTAAGATTCTTTGTCTCCAACGCTTGTTCTGCTGTTCTCTGTGCCCGGTGCCACCAACTCTCACCCTGGTACGCTCAGGCAGCTGGAACCACGGCTGCAGGCACCTCCCCAGCTCACATCTTCCCAGCTCCACCCTGGAGGGAAGAAGCTCATTTCTCCAGTTTCAATGTTGAATAATCCAAGGAAGGATTCTGACTGGCCTGAGTCACAGACCCAATCCTGAGGCCAGGGGCTTGGGGCTCCATGACCGGTAGGCCCCTCTCCAACCACATTTCTCCAGATGTTGGGATATGCCTTCCTAAACGAGAGGACGGCACAACAGGTCCTCAGTGCTTTTATCTGTAACAATGGAGATGACATCAAGCCAGGGGCCTATAGTTGTTGTGGGCATAGGTGAAATGACTCTGGACTTGGCACCGTGCCTGCACATAGAAATCTTTTCTTAATTTTAGTACATTATTCACTCATTCAATAAATATAGGTCATCTTCCTAGTGCCAGGCATGATTCTAGGTTCTCAGGATATAGTGATAGCAATAGAATGTTCCTGCCCTTATGGAGCTTTCATTCTGATAAAGAAACCAGGAGATGATAATACAAAAGTGAATGAATAAATAATATCACTTCAGGTAGAAATAAAATGTAAAAGAGAAAAATAAAGAGTTAAAGAGTGGTGAAGAATAGGGAAGGTAGCAATTTTAGATAGGTCTCCCAAGACTGCTTTGAGGAGTTGATTTTTGAGCAGAAACCTGAGTGGAGTAAGGAGCAAATCTTCTGGATATCAGGTGAAAGAGCAGGCAAGGCAGGCAGAGGGCAAGTGCAAAGGCCCTGAGGCAGTAGGTGGCTCGGTGTGTTACAGGAATACCAAGACAGCCAGTGAGTAGCTGGAGCCCAGCAAGCAAGGGGGAGAATGATGAGAAGATTCTAAGGTAGATGAGTAGGCAGAGACAAATCTTGATAGTAAAGACTTTGGAGTTTATTGTGAGTAGGATGGGAAGCCTTTGGAGGGTTTTGAGCAGAGGAATGACAGGAACTGACTTACATTTCCAGAAGATGGCATTGCTGTTATGTGAAGAATAAACTGGTGGGTGGACAAGAGGGAAAGTGGGGAGACCAGTTTTAGGCCATTGGAGCAGCTCACACAGGAGATAATGGAGGCTTTGGGGAAGCAGCCTGGCCCTGGTGGGGAGTGGCCGGACTTAGATGTTTTGAAGGCAGCACAGCAGACTGGCTGCTGAATTAGGTGCGGAATGTTTGAGAGAAGAACCAAGGATGATGCCTGGTTGTTGGCTGGAGCCACAGCATGAGTGGTGGCACCATTTCCTGAAATGGGAAAGACCAGGAAAGAAGCAAAGAAAACTGAGTTCTATCTGAAACCGATTAAATTTGGGGTGTCTTAGACATCCGAATAGAGAAGTTGAGTAGGCAGTTGGCTGTAAGAGTCTGGAGAATGGAAGCAAGGACAGGTGGAGATTTGGGGATGGACTTTAAAGACTGATAAGCTCTCATGGGGTGTGAATGCAGAGAAAGCAGATGATCAAGGACCAGCACATACAGGTTGGAAAGAGGAAGAAGGTAGAGTGAAGGGGCCTCATGATAGAGTGGGGATATCCAGGATTGTGTCGTCATCGTTGTCATCTTTGTCACGGCCAGTACTTGGCATTTAACACAGGCCTCCTTACTGGTTGGTGGTTTTGTCTCCTCCAGTATAAGGAACATAAACCCTTTGGGAGGGGGACCCTGCTTTATGGTTCTCTGCCCACCCCCCTCCCCCCGTAGTGCCCAGTAGAGTAGCTTGAACATAGCCATTGCCAAGTGTTTGTCAACGAAAACAGAATAGACCACATGGTGGAAATCCATGTTCCATTCCAGTGGTTTCTTCTCCAGCTAGTAGCTGGAGCAGTGCTTCTCAAACTATCTGTGGTGAAGAGCTCATTTTTCCCCCTGATCTATCATGGACTGATACTTTTGGAAAATACAATATAAATGAATGACTAGAAAAATGAAATAAAAAAGACAAAGCATGAGCTCAAATGTTTGAGATTCAGGAGACATAAAAGACACTGTCAAATTGCTGTACAATTATTTTCTAAATGCTGTCAGCCTCTGCACTTGTCAGTTCTAGTGCTAAACCATTTAGGGACCTGCACCAGTTTGATCAGCCCAGGGCTAGAGAAATGAAGACCCCCCTGATCAGGAGAAGGAAGGGTTGCTCAGATGCCACAGGCCTCAGCTGTGGGCACAGGAGTCCCCTAAGGGCACCTGTTTGACTCCCTGGCCCACCTGGCCTCTCCCTGCTTCCAGTAAAAGGCTGGATCACTGTTGGCTACTGGTGCTCAACGTGTGGTCCCCGGCAGCACTGCATCACCTGGAAACTTGTGAAAAATGCACATTATCAAGCCCTGTCCCAGAACCACTGACTCAGAATTTCAAGGGCAGTTTGCCTCAATCCATGTTTTTCTGGCCATCCTCAGGGATTCTTTTGACTGCCAAGTTTGAGAACCACTGCTGTGGGTAACAGGAAGCTCCATCTGAGATCATAGATTCTGGCTCAGTCACCATCCCCCCTCTTTTTACTATTTACTGAGCCTCTTCTCTGATGGTTCTCAGCTCCTGCTGGGGGGGCTTTTAAGAAATTCTGTTGCTGGACCAGAGAGCTAAGAGGGCGGCCCAGGCCTGCCACTGTAGTGCTGCAGCGAGGCCAGAATGCCTGTTCTGTGTGGGCGGCACCGTCCTAAGTACTGGAGAAATCCCAGGTTTGCATGGCTTCATAGGAGAATGGGCATTTTATAAATAAATGACTTTTTACCTTATTGCAAAAATCTTGGTCTATTTTGATGGATTTTTGAGGGCAGGGTTCTAAGTGTACCTTCAGCTGCCTTGTCAGCTTACAAAGAGGTTTCTTGGCATCATTTAACCCTTTCTTCACGCCCGAGTGTCATCGTCCCGCATGTCATTTTTGCCCTGGGCACTGACAGTGGTGCACTCTGCCCATGCTCTGGGCGGCTCTCGTTGCGAGCCTTCAGCTCTTCTGTCCACTGGTACTATTTCTTCAGTACTTTCTATGACTAGCTGTTTTTGTTGGCTGTCTTGCTGTCATCTAGAACCACTTTCCTTCCTGATTAATTTTTTTCTTGCCAGCTAATGGGCTACCAAACCTAAATGTGTTAGGATGGGTCTCAAAAAAGAACCGAAGGTGCTGAGTGTGCGGCTGTTCTCTGAGGAAGTTGGTGAATTTTCATGTGCACACATTGTGACCCGTATCTGGGCTTCCTCGAGGGCTTTCTGGAGTTTGCTTCTCGGTCCTTACCTGAGTCCTGTGTAGAGGAGATGGCAGCTAAGTGGCCTCTGGCCAAGTGAGCGGTGGTGCCGTCCACAGGGTGCTCGTGGTCTAGGAGCTGCGCGGGCAGGAGAGAGGGTGGGCACGGGGCCGTGAGCCTTTGTAACTTCTTGGCTGGGCGCCGGGGACAGGTGGGAGGAGCTGCACGCTCTGGCCAGTGAGCCCACGGAGCAGCACGTGCTGTTTGCCGAGCAGGCGGAGGACGCTGCCAACGGTCTCTTTAGCACGCTCAGCGGCTCTGCCGTCTGCACCATCCCCTCTCCAGGTAAGACTTTCCAGGCTGGGAAGGAGTGGTGCTGCCCAGATGTCCAGAGAGAGCCAGGGGTCAGGACCCAGGAAGGGTAGGCAAGAAGTCCGGGCCTAGCAGCCTCTGCCTGGAGGCACTCTGTTCCCACCCCCCTGGGTTAGGCTTGGAGCCCTGAGCTTATCTCATGAGACCTGGTCTGACAGGTGTTCTGTGTGTGCCTGCACCTGTCCCCTGCTCAGGAGGAAGAGCCGAGTCCACTCCCTGCCTTGGGCAGCACAAGGGAGCCCAGGGAGGCTTTGGGCTGGAGTGACGTCAGTTAGGTCAGATGCGCTCTGCACTTTGTACAGGCTTCGTGGAGAGGGGTGGTGGTGAGAGAGGGCCTGCATGTCAGAGGGGCAGAGCAGGGACCCGAGAGAGGCCGGGTAGCCAGGGCTGAGGGTGGAGGGGGAGCCCGGGGAGCAGCTGCTCAGGGGAGCGCCGTTGGAGGAAGGCGGTGTAACCTTGTCTTTTCCTGCCGGGTGTGTCCTGGACACAGACTGCAAGGTCGAGCCCCTCCCCTGTGCGCGCAGGACGCTGGAGACGGTCCGGGAGGATGACGGCAGCGCCCCGTGCTGGAGAGGGTCGCGGTGGAGCAATGCCGTGCTGGCCGCGCTCTGCCCCACCCACAGGTCTGTCTGAATGGCTGGGGTCCCAGTCCCTGGGTGGGGGTGATGAGAGGGCCCCCATGCTGGGCATTCACGAGCTGCAGGGAGAACAGATCTGCGGGGCCGTAGGGTGTGTGATGGGGATCAGAGGAGACCTGGGGGTGGGGGATGGGACAGAGTCCTGCGGAACAGGGAGCGTCACAGCCATTCGGTGCCAGGGTCTGCCAGGCACCCAGGGAGAGGAGGCGGGGCCCCCAGGCCATGCCAGGGACCTCCAGGGGCTCCTCAGAACCCGTGTGTTCCCTCCTCACTGAGCCCGGCTGTGTGCAGCGAGGGCTGGGCCCAGTCGCCACCCCCAAGGTGCTCGTGGTCCAGATGAGACCTGGGACCAGGTGATCAGCGACTGCCCTGAGGTGCCCTGGGCAGGGGCCTCTTCTCCAGGAGACATCCTGGAGAAGGGGATGCTTGAGTGGAGCCTGGAAAGATGGGGGAACCCAGCGGTGGGGGGAGGGCACTCTGAGCCAGTAGACGATGGCCCAGAGGAAGCAGCTGCTTGGGAGAGGTGGGTACTTCATGGGTTCAAGTTCAGATGTTAGGCTGCTGAGCTTTTAATTCCCCTGTCACCACTAATGAGCTCAACCTCCCACAGCCTGTTTCTTCCTTTGCAAAGAGAGAAGATAACAGTACGTACCCTAGAGGGCTGCTGAGGGCATCACGGGAGTTACTATGTGGAAAGCATTGCCACTGGAGGCTCCTAGCGCACTGACTGCTCGTAATCAATTCACTCATTCCAGAAATACTGAGGGCGTCCTGTGCTCGGGCACTGTCCTAGGTCCTGGGGGGCGGTGCGACCGTCTCAGAAACAAATCTGCCCTCACAAGCTGCCTTTCCAGTGGAGGGGAGGCAGGCAGTAAACAAAATGAATACATAAACTATTCGGCGCTACGAGAAAAATCACATGAGTTTGGTACTGGGTGGCGTAGGTGGGTGGTTGGGCCGCGTTGCAGTTTTCAAGAGAGACCAGGGCAGGCCTTGCTGAGAATGTGCTTTTGAGTCCAGCCCTGGGGGAGGTGAGGGGGTGAGCCCTGCACCCATCCCGGCAAAAGCCCTGATGGCGGCGCCTACTGGGTGGGGAGAGGGGTGGGCCCTGTGGAGCTTTCTGTGCTAGGACTTTTATGAGGTCATTAGAATTAGACACTAGAGGGGAAGAAGATTTTTCTTTAATGAGCTGGCAGCTTGGTAAACTCTTTGTGTCAGCAACTCCTTGAGTTCTTATTTGACTTGGCTTTTATCCCAAGTGGACATTTTATCCCAAGTGGACATTTTATCCCAGGGCATTTCCTGCCCTAGAGATGAGCCCAGTTCACCTGCCCCTTGAGTGGGCAGTCTGGGATGGGACCTCGTTGGAAAAAGCCCTCTTTGGAGAACTTTGTTTGTCAAAGCCCAAGGAGGGGAGTCTGCTTAGGGCAGGCCATCCCTGGAGCTGCGGCCAACCACGAGGTGGGTTTTCTGCCCGGGAGGCGAGGAGCCTCTCCTGCTTCTCCAGGGTCCTTTTCCCAGAGTCTCAGGAGAGGCGGGGAGGGGTGAGGCTCAGAGGGCAGGGTGCGTAGGCTGTAGAGTCCAATGGTAGGGGTCTGGATCCCAAATCTGCTGCCTTCTAGTAACCGTGTGACCTTGGGCAACTTAACCCTGGAACCCTTTTCTCATCTGTAAGAGATAACTGTCATTGCAGGTAGCTGTGGGGACTCAAGGGAACGATGGAGATGACTGGCACATGCAAGCCACCCTAGGAATGGTGACTATTGCGTTAGCACCCAAATGGACCTTAAAAGCCCGCAGGTCTGGTGGTTTGCAAATCCTCGTGCTCTGGGGCCTTCTGTGGACGTTAATTATGTAGGCCAGATAGAAGCAGTGCACCTTAGATGGAGGGGTGGGCTGTGGCACTGGGCAGGCCTGGCATCTGGCCACTCAGCCCCTTCCCTCTCCATCCAGGCAGCCAAAGAATGTGTTGAAAAATTACAGCTAGATGTATTGTATAGAAGAGGGAACTGAAGACCAGAGAAGAAAAGTAACTTGCCTGGGGTCACAGCCAGAAGCCAGTTGTCCAATTTCCACTATTCCCCCTTCCCTAGTGCGTTGTGCAGGCCCCAGAAAATAATTCACCATAGAAAGCTGTTCTCACAGTTTGGAGTTTTGATCGTAGGCTTCTCTAACTTCTAATGTGATAGCTGGCTTCCATTAGCTTCTTGTTCTTGTTTTTAAATGCCTCTAGTTTGAGACAGTTCCTGTCTATGGGCAGATAGAAGTTGGAATTGAATCAAGAGAGAAAATAGGCAGGTCCTTCCTGAAGGGTTCCTCTTCATCCCGTTCCGCACTGAGTTCTTACGTCAGCTTTTAGTGTTTAAAGACACCGTCCGGATTTCTGCCTACCCCTCAAACCTTTGATCTCTACCACTTTCTTTGCTTTGATTGTAGCTGGAAGAGAGTGTTCCGAACCCACCCAGCCTCCTGTTACAGGACCACCTGCCCAGGTACGACCTGCCTCTGAGATTCACCAGCTCTCTCTGGGCCTTGGGACCAGGCTGGGATTGAAAAGGGCATTTACTGTCTTGGAACAGAGGGAGAGGTTTTGACTGGCTCCAGGAGGGATGGACGGGGCATTTGACTCCATTTTGGAGGCAGAAGAATGTGCTGGTGCTGCACTCCTTCCTCACTGGCTCACTGGTATTTTTCACTAAAAACAGAGTTAGAGCTTTGGAATGACTTCCCCTAACCAGTGCCCGTTGCATTGATGAGAGGTGGCAAAAGACACGGCCTGAGCCCAGCTTTGCAGGCAGAAGACCCCAATTCCAGTACAGAACTCAGGGAGTTACCTGAGCTCGGTTTCATCCTCTGTAAAATGGGGTAGTGCTTTCCTAGGTCTGGAATCCCCAGTTTCCTGCTCTACACGATAGGGGGTGTCACGCATGGGATCCTAGGGAGGGTTCAATAAGACAGTGCCCACGGCAGTGCTCCGTCACCTCTGAGGTTATAAACATGCACGGGGCCTGCCAGCATCTTTATACAGCATTCAGCTTCCCTCCTGCCCCTCGCTGCTCCACAACCCCAAGTTCCTGGGCTGTGGGACCCCTTGGAGGCCTAGTGCATCCCACTGACCTTGGAGCACAGGAACTGCACTCACCTCCTGATGAGGTGAGGGGCCCAGAAGGCAGCACCTGTGGGCTTCTCTGGCAACCAGGGTGGCACTGGACACCCCCTTTCAAGGTTTTCAAGTTCCATCAACTCTGGCCTCTGAAGTGTGGGAGAAACTGAAAGTGGGGCTGTTTCTGCTCAGATATGAACATTTGAGGAGCTATGGTTTGGGAACCAGAGCGACTTGGGTTTGAGTGCCAGCTCTGCCCCTCACCAACCAGCTGACCTTTAGCACATGACTTCTCTGCACCGACCTTCACTGTCCTCATCTGTAATGTTTTTTTTTTTTTTTTTTTT
>JAQZBX010088943.1:0-12686 GCA_029593785.1 Cabassous unicinctus
TGGTCTGTTCATGAATGTCTGAAAAGAAATTGATGCCAATCAGACGTGTTGTTAGCAAAATAAAAAAACCTGGTGCCCACTAATACTTCCACTGAGGTAAACAAAATAATAAAAATGGCATATTCAGGTTTAAGGATAAATATTTTTCTAAATTACTGCCAAGAAATAACTCTGAGAGGTTAAAGAGGATCGAAAAGCCATGCAGTAAAATATCCATTGTCTCTAAGATAGCAGAACTTGTTGAGAGATCAGAGAGTTCTCCACGTCATCTTTCTCCAGGCAACCCCTGCTACTACCAGCCCTCAAGTGATTACCCTTAGGTCTCTCAAGGATCAGTGAAGGCAAGGGTGGGGAGATAGGCACCAACTTTAGTCAGAGACAGATTTCCTAAATAGGGAAACAAGTCGTGTCAGGGCCTGGATTTCGACCTTTGATTTGCCTGTGCACCTGTCCTGGAGAAGCTTGGGCTTCACTGAGGAATCAACACAATATACTTAAGCAGAACAGATTTAAAGTGAATATAATTAAGTGCCAATGGATGTGATACAGAAAACTGCTATAGGCGCCTGCAGAAAGGAAACATTGAAATTGGCCTAGCTTCTATGACATGGAGAAGTTGAGCCTTGGGAAAAATGGATATAAATTGGATTCACACACACACACACAAGAAGGCATTTCAGACGAGGGGAAGTGAATGAGTAAAGATCTCGATGGAGGAATGACCATATCCTGGTATGGGATGCTACATCAAGGTAAACACAAGCTTGTGGAAGCATTTTTTTAATTTGCAGGGGGCTATGAAAATGACTCCTGGTCTTTCATTCCTTCTCATTCAGATTCCCACTCAAAGATTCAATGCAGAGGGAGAGAGTAATTGAAAACTGTCAGCAGAAAACATGGGTGGAGGCCAGCCAGATAGAGGTAGGGAAGATTCCAAGTAGAAGGGCAGATTTCTTCTCCAAAATGTCTAGCTGAGGAAAGAAAACAGGCATTGCTATGAATCTCTGGGAATAACTGATATGTAGATATAGCTAAAACCTAAGAGATGATTTCTGCTCCCAGAAGCAGGGGTGCAGACAAAATTTTTTTAAACAGATGTGAAGTGGCTTTAAGTTCTCTAAGCTTAAAGAGAATCAAAGCCAAACATAAAATATGAAAAATAGGGTTTGGCCCTATGGCCCTTCTTAATCCTGGAATGGTGAAGAATGAAAGTGCAACAACAAAAGAGACACTGTGGTATAGTGAAAAGAACCCAATCTTTGGAGAGAGACAGCCTAACTCTAAATCCTGGCTCCAGTACTATAATGAACACGTCATCTGAGATTACCTAAAATCTTTTGAACATCATCTGCACATTTTGATACTTCCTCACAGTGTGAATCCCACCTTTCAAATGAAGAATCCAAAACAACACTCCCAAGCCTCCCTTCTCAAGAGTGCAGACATGACTAAGGTTCTTTTAATAAAACACACCGGCATGAGGCTTTGATTAGGAAGTAACTTTTGTGTGTAGGGCATCCATTTTGCTGACACAAGCAGTAGCAGAGGCAGTATGGTTCTAGGATTGGTAGTAGTTCTATTGCCAAGTCAATGGTGTGGTGTAGATTTGGAAGTTATCCCTGTAAATTTAGATGACAGCATGTTTCTCACCCTTCCAATGATTATGAGAGCTTTCCAATATCACCTCTTGCATCCCTTCCTACTAAACTTACTAAAGTAGTTTCTGTTATCTGCAACCTAACACCCTAACCAGTATGGTGATTAGTACCAGAAATTGGTTTCAGACAACAAACCCTCAAGGAAATGGAATTCTGAGATGGGTTTTCTAAATGGGTTGGGTGTGAAGGCAGAATACTAGCAGGATAGGACCATGGCATGCAATGACAAAATGTCTACTTAAGATTATCACCTGTGATCACCCAGAATGAAGTGTCTATGGAAGTTAAAGTTTTGACAGACCAAGTAGCTGCTGCTATATACTATTAGCATAAGCCTGGGGAATACGACACCTATGGCGTATACCGTGGCTGTTTCTAACTGTACTGGAGAGCCTTTAAAAGAAATTGACAGGGGGAAGGAGGAGTGTATGTTCAGTGGATATGGAATGTGTGTAAATAAAATTAATTTTTAAAAAAGACAGAAAGAAATTGACAAAATTCTTGGCTTAAGCCTCAGTCAGAAAACCAGTGAATATCTGCCTGTACCAAAAAAATCTATGTAGCCTCTGGGCTGACAAAGCTAAATATAAGATAGAGATGTAAGTTAAAGACCAGAGTTGAACTCATTGCTTTACCAAATCTCGTATGAGAGTAAAACCCCAATGGGGACATTCTGAAGGACTCAGATGACACCAACTTCCCCCAAATTCTGAACACCTTCTCCCCCAATCCCACCACCACCCCAGTCCCCTGAGGCTCTATGGAGAGCAGAAACAGGACTTTCTTCCCTGCTTGATGAGGCTGGTCTTGTCTTGCTTAAAGACCCCATCCTTTTGTCCTGCAAAGGCTTTCCCTACTAGGCATTAAATGTGGCTCCCAGCCTAGGCCCAGCTATCTATCCTACAATCCCTTCCTGAGTGTCCAGCCCAGGGTAGACATACAGCTTGACAGTGAGGTCTGGGAGACTCATTTTTTAGAGAGAAAAGGGGAGGAGGCAAGAAAAAGGCAGGACGCCTGAGTCTTCAGGCTAGTGTTAAGCATGGCTTTCCAAAAGCTTAGGGAATAGGGCCCACCCCATCAGAGCCAGCACCCCTTTTGCTATTGTAGTACTAGAAAAACCCACTATAGCTTAAATAATGAGGCATTGTACTGAGCCTTTGTAACCAAGGGTTTAAGAATTATATAGATGCCTTTACATTATATATATATATATATATATATATATATATAAAGCAAAATGGTAACATCTGAAATCCCTGAAACTGGCTGGATTTAGCCTAGAACTGCTATTATTATGGTCATTCTAAACCAGTCTCACCATTTACTCAAAACTTAGCCTCTCCCCCAGGTTCGCTTCCCGGGGCCTCCTTGTGAGGGCAGGCCGGCCCGAGCGGCACGAGGGGCTGATGCAGCAGGACCTCACGGCAGGAAGCGGGTGTGGCTCAATCGATAGAGCCCCCGTTTACCATGCGGGAGGCCCCGGGTTCGCTTCCCAGAGCCTCCTTGTGAGGGCAGGCCAGCCCGTGCGGCGCGAGGGGCTGATGCAGCAAGACCTCACAGCAAGGGGAAGATAAGCAGACACGGAGAAGACACACAGCGAATGGACACAGCAAGCACAAGCAGCAAGGGGGGGATAAATAAATAAAAAATAAATCTTTAAAAAAAAAACAACTTAGCCTCTCCCTTCTGTATACTTACTATAGTGATGGTAATTCCAGACTGAACTTACCATTGTTTATGGTTATTTCAGAACTAGGCTCACCCTTGTGTATTCTTGACATTGTGATGGTAACCACTCCACCCTCCTGTTTAATATCCATGTGGAAAACCTTGTGACTGACCTCTGTTCTGTTCTTTCCTATCCCAGAACCTTGATCTCTGATAATGATCATAACTTTGTAACTCACCCTGGTTTGTAACCACCCCGCCATGTTCAACCCCTTAATGTTTATTAATGAAGGAACCTGTGTCCAGTTTTGCCCCAATTATTTACTAGCATCCTGATGGTATAAAATATTAGAATTTCTGCAGTTTGGGGAGGCTGATTTGAGATTGTACATCTTCAGTCTCCCACCAGCCAATAAATCCTCTTTTCCTTCCTAAAAATTTAAAATTTAAAAAATAAAGACTCTGAAAGGCCATCACATTCTCAGAGAAGTTTATGGAAATCTAATGGCCTGAAGAATGTTGCGATAGCTCTCTTTAAAAAGGCAATTTTTTGCACATCCCTCTAAAATAAAAGGCAAATTGCTGCACTTTGTAACCTTTACACCTAAAATGAGGCACAACACTTTGTAGGCCTCAATGAATTTTGAAGGCAACCTAGATCATGTTTTGGTGTACTCCGCTAACTCTTTTACCAAATAACCGAGAAGGCCTCCAGCTTTGAGTGGAACCCAGGGAAAAAGTGTCATCAGCACTGCCACTTACGATATAGTGGTTCTAATGTGCTTGAAGTGTCTGGATTATTGGAATGATTATGGAATCTGCAGCCAGACCAGATAGGATATTCACAATGAGGAGGCTCCCAGAGTTTAGGAGAAAACTCCTAAACTTACCATTGGTCCTCGTAGAAGTTAAGTAACTGACCATGGTACACAGGATAAACTGCAGTGAACATTTGTCTTTTGGGCTTGTCCCAAATCTTTCAAACACCCTCTCTTTATTGTGATAATTCTCCATAATGTAAACTCTTTCTCCCCCATATAGAATGTTTTTTTATAAAAAGTAACTTCCCAGACTCTTTTGAAATTATGATACCCACAGGTGTCTTGGTTTCTACCAATCAGAGATGCATGTGCAATACTTCGGAGGTGAGGTTTCTGAGGACACACGTAGGTTCAGGGGCAGCAAAGGCGGCCTAGTTATGGTCCCTGATTCCACAGCAGCGGCTATGTGATGGCTGCAGCTCCCTTACATGGTCAACTCTGAGGTCTGGCAGTAGGAGATGTTTCTAGAAGCTCAGCCTAGCGTCTGTTCCTTTAGCCTTTCCAAAATTTCTGCAAGTTTCTAATAGCCCTTTTAAATCTCTTCTTAAATTAAAGTGGATTCTGTTGTTAGCAACTAAGAAGTTTGGTTACTATAGAAAAACTTGGTAACTATGTGCCTATGGGCAATCTGCTTTGCCTCCTTGAGCCTCAGTATATTCATCTCTGAAAACTTTCAAGCACTGCTGTGAAGATTAGAATAGAGGCAAAATGCCTCATCCCTAGGAAATGCTCACACAATGAATTGTTTCAACAAAATATATCCAAAATCTACTTCTTACCATCTGACCCAGGGGAATCATCATCTCTCCATGGCTTATTTCAATCACCTAATTGATCTTTTTCTACCCTGCCCTGGCTAGAATTGATTCTCATAACAGCCTGAATGACCAGGTTAAAATGCAAGTCAGCTCGTATCACTGTTCTGCTCTAACGGTTCCCAGTTTTCCTCCTAGTAAAACATCCTTTCCACAGCCCACAAGACCTGCATGACCTGACTGCCTACTTCACTGCCCTCAGCTACTACTCTACCCTAACCCAGTTATACTTATCGCATTGCTATTCCTTTAATGTGATACTCACACTCATTCCTCAGACCTTAGTACTACCTGCTCCTTTTCCCTGAAATACTCTTCCCTAAAATATCTGCATGACGAATTCTCTCATCTCCTTCATGGCTTTGCTCAAATGTCACCTTCTCAATGAAGTTTACACTTACCACCCCATTTAAAATATTAACCCTCCACCCCATCACTCGTCATCCTGTTTTTTTTCTATAGCACTTACCACATTCTAATACACTATTTCAATTACTTTTACATTTACATGTATTATTGTCTGACTTCCCTACAAAGACCAGTATTTTTGTCTATTTTGTTCATTGACGTTTCCCTAATGCCTAAAACTGGGCCTGACATATGGTACTCAATAAATATTTGTGGGATGACTATATTGAAAGATCAGGTGAATGAATGAATGTTGCTTCTACAACTACTGCTACAGCAGCCTTCCTCCTTGGCCCTTTCAAGTTAGCTTTCTGTAATCACCTTACAAAATTCTGCCTGGACAGGAAGTGAGATTCAAAGCAGGAAGTTACCGAGCCAACAGTGTAATTTTTCCTCAGGTTCCTTACCTGTAATTACAACTTACTCAAAAATAAAAAAGCAATTAATTCCAAAACGCAGTTTTGGAGATTAGAGAGAGTATGAGGAACATATTTGGATCTTTCATTTGTTCACATTAAAACATGCCCTCAACAATAAAACCCAGTGTGATTCATTCTAGATGTGCAATTCTTACAGCATTGGGAGGTAAGGTAATAGATCTTTAATTTTTTGAGGAAATCTGTGATCTCTAGAGCTTATGCCACACACCAGAAGCAATGCCCATGAATAGTTCAACTTCTTGCAGTGGGTGGTCAAGGACTATGGCTATACGAACACATTTTTGAGACAATAGGGAAATTTGAATGCTGACTGGATATCTGATATTATGTTTGCTTTTTTTCTTTTTTAGGAATGAAAACAGTACTGTGGTTCCTAAAATCAAGAGTCCTCATGTGAAATGAAGTATTTATGACTAAAATGATATATCTGGGATTTGCTTCAAAATAATCCAATATGAAAGGAGAGTGGGAGTGTATGAATGAAGCCAGATTGGCTTTGTGCTGATAATTATTTGAACTGGGTGATGGGTTCATAGTAGTTTATTATACTGTTCTACTTTATGTTTGAAAATTTCCGTAAGTCTCTAAACATCCCTTAATGGACTTCTTTCATTAAGTCCTCATTTGACATCCTATATCAGGTACCACTGTCCCTCAATCAGGAAAAACGCAGCCCACAGGTACAACAAATACACCTGATACAAGCAGCCCAGAGATGAGATTCTGACTCAACAGTATGGCTGTTTGCAGACATCTGAGAATCAACTTCCATAAGAAATACCACTGGAGGCAAACCAATGTGAAACTTGCCAGAGTTCTCTCTCCTTCATTGCTTTCTCCTCCCGAAGCGTCAGCGTCACCCATGCTCCACTGTTCTACCTGCATTGTCCTTGTTAGATTTGGGAGGGTTTCACTTAATGTAGAGTGTCTTTTTAAGCACTGGAGGGGGTCTGCCAAATATTTTGTTTAGCAAAATAAGACTATTGATGTAAGACTATTCTTTCCAGTATGAATTTAACTTATGTACTTAAAGGCCCTCCAAGCTTGTGTCAAGAGAATGTTTACATGACTGCTGTGGCAGATAGGCAATCATGCCATTCAATAGCTCTATCAAACAGCTTAAATCTAAGTTTAAAAGAAGTGTTAGAGTTTTGACAAGTCAGGGAGTTAATATTTATTGCTTTCTGCTAAAGAATGATCTAGGGACTGAATAACACAGTGAACCCAGAGGTGGATGAGAATTGTGGTTGGCGGTACAAATGCAAGAGTGTCCTTCTGTGAGCTAGAGCAGATGTACATCACTATTGCAGGGTGGTGGGAATGTGGAGAAGCATGGGAAAACTATAATTGGTATGACCTATAGACTGTGGTTAACAGCAATACTATAATATTCTTGCATCAATGACAAAGATGTACTGTTGATAATGGAAGTGTATGGAGAAAGTGTGCCAAATGTACACTATGGACCATGGGTGGTGGCAACAGTCTGATGATATTATCTCATAATCTGTAACAAATGTTCCAGCACAGTGTGGTGTGTTGGTGAAGGAGTGTTGCGTGGGAATTCTACACGTGTGTATGATTGTTTTGCAAGTTCACAATCTCTGTAATAAAATATATTTTTAAAAAATAGGGTGGGCTGGGGGAAAATACACCAAATGTAAGATAGGGACTATAGTCAGTAATATTTTGACAATGCTCTTGAATAGTTTATAACAAATGTTTAACAACAATGCAAAGTGTTGGTGGAAGGGTGATGTATGAGACCCCTGTATGATGTTATGTTTATTTTGTAAGTTCACAATCTTTACTATACACTTATTGTTTATGCATGTTCATGTATGAATGATATACTTCAAAAAATATATATTAAAACAAAAAATTTTTTATTGCTTTCTGACTATGCCAGGCACTAGTCTAAGAGCTAGAAATATGACGTGTGAACAAAGAGAATCCCTGCCCTTTAGAAGCTATAGTAATACAAGAAGGCATACAATGTTAAAAAAAAAAAAAAAATGAGTACAATATCAGGTACTGAGATGATACTGAAATAAGGTAATATAAGTGAATGGGGTAAGAGTGGGGGCTGCTTTAACTAGGGTGGTTGGGGGACATCTCTCTGAGGAGGTAACATTTAAGTTGAGATCTGAATGATGAGATTTGGTGAAAGAGTGGTCCTGGCAGAATAAACAGTGAGCAGAGAAGCCCTGAGACAAGCTTAGTTAAGGGAAAGGTCAGTGTGCCTGGAGCAAGATGTTATGAAAGAAGAAAAAGATGAGATCAAAGGCTGGAGTAAGGAGTTTGAGTTTTATTCCTGTACCAAGGATAAAAACAATGGAGCATGTTAAGCAGCAAAAGCATTATCTGATTTACTCTTCAGAACTCTTTAGAACATTCTGGCCGCTCTGAGGATAGACTGTAGGCAGGAAAGCAGGCTAGTTACAAGACTGTTCTAATAGTCTTGATGAGATGATAGCCTGTGACTAGCATTGCAACAGTGGAGTAGTGAAGAACTGGATTCAGGATATGTGCTAATAGAACCAATGGGCTTAGTGATGGATTGAAGGAGGGGAATAAGAAAGATTTGAGGGTTAACGCCTAGATTTTTGACTGAGACAGAAAAAGATTGACTGTAGTGAACTGGGACTGGGAAAATCAGTAGTTCTGTTCCAGCCATGTTAAGTTTGAAATGGACAGCCAAATGGCAATACCAAGTAGTTAGGTACAGAATTCTGGGTGGGAGCTATACTATACATTTGACAGTCATCAATGTAAAGATGGTGTTATGGGATAAGACTACATGCAATCACCTGAGGGAAGGTGATAAGGGCATGGTATTGTGACACCCCAAACATTGAGAGGTCTAGTAGAGGAGGAGGGCACAGCAAAGGACAGTGAGAGAGAGAACAATGAGGTAGAAAAAAAACCCCAGAAGTGTGAATGATGAAAACCTAGAGCAATGTTTTAATGAAGGTGTGTCAACTCTGTCAAATGCAGCTGAGAGGCTGAGTGAGATGCCAGATGGACCTTTAACTTTGATGTAGTTTTTTTGTGACCTTAATAAGAACTATTAAAGTGATTGGACAAGCCACTTTGGATCAGGTTGAGCTTAGAATATAGAAACAGTGTATGTAAACAAAACTTTCATGAAATTTTACTGTGGAGGCAAAGAAAGAGAACTGTAACTGGAAAGAAAAGTACAGACCAAATGAAGGTTTTTTTGTTGTATTTTAAATTGGATGTTAAGGAATTGTAAGTAAAAAGAAATGATCCAGAAGAGAATTTGATATATAAAAGAAAAGGATATTTGCAGAGCTAAAGTCCTCAAGAAGACGCATTCCAGAGCACACATGGAGGAGGGGCCCCTCCTAGGAACAGGGGCATTATCCATTGTAACAGAGAGGAACACAGAATCATGTGGGCAAATTTGGAGGTACACTGCTAGACCAGTGGTGGCAAGATAAAAGAGTTCTCGTCTTATTGCATGAATTTTTCTCTATGAGATATGAGGTGAACTCATGAGCACAGAAATAGGGCAGGGAAAGGGTTTTAACAACCTGATGAGAGAGAATGTGCAAAATATCCTTTCCATTTACCAGAAACGTGTACTAGGGTTGTTTGGCAGGGCTGAGTAGTTATTTCAGATTTGTAGTAATGGAATTTAATATTCTGCAGTGAGCAGGATTCTGTGATTTTCTCCAACAATGTTCGGCTGCTAGGGTACTGGTGTAGGTAAGCTGAGTTAGGTTTAAAACAGTTGAGATTTTGCCAGGTTGAGTACCACAGAGAGGCCAAGGGAATTTATAAAGGAATGGCTGTCATGACAGATCACTGAATCTAAGCTGGGTAAGAAAGGATGTGAGAACATGAGGAGGACGATGTGTACGAAAAAGTAGTAAGGTCAAAGGATGAGGTTTCAATGAGACTAGAGAGGCAATGCTGAAGTAAATGAAGTAAAAGGATAAAAAATGATAAAGAGCTGTTAGAAATCTAGATTTGGAAGGCAGTATAGTTGTAAGTAGGAGGTTATGACTTAAGTAGGAGGGTCTGGGTGGGTGGAGAGAGAGTGGAAGAGTTCACTGGAGCTGAAGACGTTATGGAATGGATCATCTATGTGGCTGTCAAGAATGACCCCAAAAGAGAAAGAAGAGGAAAATTGTAAGCCAGATGCTAAAGTCATCATGAATGAGAGGAAAGCAGCAGGGAAGTAGACTGACCATAGTAAGCTGGGCTTATGAATGGAGAAGTCTGAAAACTTTAAAGAACTTGTTTTGTTTTTAGGATATACTGGGGATTGAACCCAGGACTTCGCACATGGGAGGCAGGTGCTCAACCACCGAGCTACACCCACTCTGCCACCGCACCCCCCCCCCCAAATTTTTTAATAGAAAAGAAAAAAGGTTTGAAATCAGCAATGGAGAACAAAGACATCTAACCTCCCTTTAGATGTGTGGGGAAAAAACCAGCCTTAATTCTACTGGTGGAGTGGAAGAGGAAACCAGCTTTCAATTAAGGTAAGAAATGAAGAGAAAGCAGAGAGAAAGCTTTTATTAGGCAAATTTGCTAATAACATACACTAAATGAGGGCACAGAGGAACTAAATGAGGACAAGCAAGGGTTGCAGATGGGAGTTAGATTAGCTAGAGTAGCTACTGTGCCTAGCTACTGAGGTATGGGCCCAGGCCAACTGAATCAGAATCTCTGGGGGTTAGAAACCAGGGCCTGTGATCCTTGTGCACATATAAGGTTGAGAACCATTGGATTAGGTGATGTACGAAGCAGTATGGGATAAATGGCATAGTTTTCTGATGGTGAATGGGTAAAATGAGCTGAGACATGATGGGGTTGGTCCTGGAACTCTAGAAGCATTGGTGGGGGGGACAGTATTTTCAAATACTGCTGTAGAAGGTGTAAACGAGTACAAGACCTCTAGAAGGCAGTGATTCGATTTCTGGGATTTTATCCTAATATCCTGATTATCATCAGAGATGTGCATAAAGATGAAGGTATAAGGTTACTCATTGCTGCATTATTGGCATATCAGAAGTGGAAATATCAAATATGCAACATGATGAAACTGGATAAAATTATAACAAAATGCATCCATTAAAAAATCTTAAAATATGACTTACTGTCATGATAAAAGGTTCAGGATATATTAAACAAAGAGTGGAGGTTAAAAAAAACCAGTATGTATAGCACTGTACTCAACTTTGAAATAAATATGTGCTTACTTTTACACACTGACACAGATAATAGAGTGGAGGGAAATACAAAAAAAAAAAAAAATGTTATCACACACAAAGTATTAAGGGTAATGTTTTTTTTTGTTGTTGTTGTTTTTTAAAGATTTATTTATTTATTTATCCCCTCCCCCCTTGCTGCTTGTGCTGCTGTGTCTATTCGCTGCGTGTCTTCTGTGTCTGCTCATCTCCCCCTTGCTGTGAGGTCCTGCCGCATCAGCCCACGTCGCTGCACGAGCGGGCCTGCCCTCACAAGGAGGCGCCAGGAAGCGAACCCGGGGCCTCTCATATGGTAAACGGGTGCTCTATCCATTGCGCCACACCCGCTTCCTGCCGTGAGGTTGCTGCATCAGCCCACTGCACCGCTCAGGCCGGCGAGCCCTCACAAGGAGGCCTCGGGACGCGAACCCGGGCCTCCCATATGGTAAACGGGGGCTCTATCCACTGAGCCACACCCGCTTCCCAAGGGTAATGTTTTTATACTTTTTAAATATCTTGCACACAATTCATATTCTAAGAAAAAGTTTTTGTTTAGGGAAGCAGTGTTCTTTAAAAAAAAAAAAGCTTATATTACAGTCCCAATTCCTACTGTTTACAGGTAGAATTCAGTCTCTCTCACCCAGGGTTTCTGGCAAAAAGAACATGACAAGAAGCTTTGGAGTTTTTAGAAAAATTATCCAAAACTCGGAAATAAAGCAAGAGAACTGCTATACTTTCAACATCACACTGGGGCACTGTTTAACATGCCCACCTAAGGGTATTTCTTAATCTAGGGCAGCAGTTCTCAAAGTGTGGTCCAAGGACCTCTTTGGGTTTCCAAGATGCTTTTAGGGATTTTGCAAGGTGTTCCCTTTGTTTTCCAACTACATATCTATGTGAGGCCAGGCTGTCTTCATATACTTCAATTAAAACAATATATTGGGGGGAAGCAGATGTAGCTCAGTGATTGAGCACCTGCTTCCCATATATGAGGTCCTGGGTTTGATTCCCAAGTACCTCCTAAAAACAAATGAAAAAAACCAACTCTCATTGGGGACCAGATGTAGCTTAGTGGCTGAGTGCCTGCTTCCCATGTACAAGGTCCTGAGTTCAATCCCCAATACCTCCTTAAAAAAAAAAAAATGGGCCTTTAGGCCAGAACCACCACCTTGCAGTAATTTGCCAAAATGATAAACACAAAGGGAAAGAGAAGAACCCACTATATATTTTCTAGGCCTTCTACAAAACATGGAGTTGTTCCTTTGGCCAAAGAAAGGTGACATCATGGTCGTCAAGGGAATGGGCACTGTTCAAAAGGAAATGTCCCACAAATGTTACCATGGCAAAACCAGAAGAGTCTACAATGTTACCCAGCCGGCTGTTGGTTATCATGGTAAACAAACAGGTTAGGGGCAAGATTCTTGCCAAGAGAATTAATGTACATACTGAACGTATTAAGCACTCCAAGAGCCAAGATAGCGTCCTAAAACATGTTAAGGAAAATGATCAGAAAAAGGAACCCAAAAAGAAAGTTACCTGGGTTCAAGTGAAGTGCCAGCCTGCTCATCCAGAGAAGCACACTTTGTGAGAACCAACGGAAAGGAGCCTGAGCTACTGGAACCTAGTCCCTATGAATTCATGGCATCAGAGTTGT
>JAQZBX010088944.1:0-12692 GCA_029593785.1 Cabassous unicinctus
GCTGACAGGGCTAGCGTGGAGTCAATGTTTGGGCAAGTTGGGAACAATTGTTGAATGAGTCCTGGGCTGGAGGGTCCCCTTTCTGGATCAGAGTTGGGCCATGGATCTGTTCTCAGGAGAGGAGGAAAACATTTATCACCTCCCCAGTTTGGACCTTTGCAGGCAGTGGCACACAGTAGCCAATTCACTGGCCTGGGGCCGTCCCCTCCTGTCTGGGCTATGCAGCAACCTCTTGGACAGTGCCCTGAACGACAGTGAGGTATGGTCGGAAGAACACTGGCTTTGGAACCTGACCAATTTAAATTTAAATCTCAGCTCAGTCCTGAAACACTTGGTGACCTTGAGTAAGTCCTTTAGCCTCTCTGAACCTCATTTTCCTCCTCTCTGAAATGGAGATAATAACAGCTTCTGGCAGGGTAGTTGGGAGAAGTAATAATGATAACGTGGGTGAATGGATGGTATACAGTAGAAACACAACAAAAGTTAGGCACATTTCTCCCTCCTCTTAGACCACACTCTTTCCTGCAACCACTGCCAGGTTTAGCTTCTTTATCACAGTCATTGACTAAAAACCTACACTGGCTGGCTGGCCCTGCCTTAAGCAGATGTTGGCAAACTTTCAGTTAAGGGAGAAATAGTAAATATTTTAGGTTTTGTGGGCCCTATGGTCTCTGCTGTAATTACTCAGTCCTCCCATGATAGTGCAAAAGCAACCGCAGACAATACATAAACAAACGAGTGTGACTGTGTTCTGATAAAACTTTATTTGTAAAAATAGGCAGTGAACCATATTTGGCCTGCAGGCTATGGTGTGCTGACTCCTGGTCTAGAGGCTCAGGTCCCAACAACCCAGCTTATCTCTCCAAAGGCTTCCCCAACCTGGTCTCAAGCTTTGTCCACCCAATCCGGTTTCTAATTGCGTCCTTAAATGTTCCCCAGTCCAGCCAGACAGGACTCCATGTTGTCTTTTGCTCAAGTATGTTTAGCCTTGTCTCCATGCCTTTGCTCATGCTCTTTTCCTGCTTAAAACACTATCTCATTTCCTCTCTGTCCCTCTAAAGGCCACTCCATTTAACCTCCTGGGTTGCCCTTTAAAAAATAAAAAGGGCTCAGATCAAGGCCTTTTGATTCTACATTGGATGAGCCTATCCTTCAAGGCCAAGCTCAGGCCAGCTGTCCACAGTGGTTACTCTCTTAGTCCATGCAGGTGAGGCAGGATGGCACTCCAGTGGATCCCTTGGCAGGATTGGTGCCCCAATCTCAATTTTTAGCTCTTGAGGCTTAATCCTCAGTTTTTCTACATCCAACTCACAACAGTCTGCTCTTTGATTTACTTGGTATCTGCTGGACTTCCTGCATATGTGGATCCTGGAAAAGTGTCAGGCATTATCTCTTCAAATTGCCTCTCTCCCATTCTCTTTATTCTTTCCATCTGGAGCTTTAGTTAGTCATATATTAATCTCTCCATCATAGTTTCCATTTTATTGGCTCTCCTGATGCATTTTGGATAATTTTTTCAAATTTCTTCTAATTTGTTAATTCTTTCATTATCTGTATCTAACACATCCATGGAACTTTTTTTTCCAATCACTTATTTTTTTCTTATTAGAGAAGTTGTGCATTTGCAAAACAATCATACATACCGTATAGGATTCCCATACATCTCCCCACCACCGCTACCTTGCATTATTGTAGAACACTTGTTACAAATGATGAAAGAACTTTTAATTTCAATGATTATATTTTTCATTACCAGAGTTCAATTTGATTCTTTATAAAATCTGCCTGTAATTTTTGATAGTCTCTATTTCCTTGCTCACTTTTTCAATCCATCATTTATTTCTTTAAACATTTCACACATAATTGTGAAATATTTTTTCAATATTTAAAGTATTTGAGGGTTTAAACTAGTGGTTTTCAACAGATGATTTTTTCCCTCTAGGGAACATTTAACAATGTCTGAAGACATATTTGTTTGCCATCACTGGGGAAGGGATACTATTGGTGTCTAGTGGGTAGAGGCCAAGGATGCTGCTAAACATCTTACAATGCACAGGCTGATGCAACAAAGAACTGTCCGATTCATAATGTCAGTAGCTTTGAAGCTGAGAAACTCCAGTTTAAATCTTTTGCTTGGTTGTCCTCTCTGCTGACTCTTGCTCATGGTGATTTATTGGTTTGTGTATGGGTTTTTTTTGTTTTTGTTTTGTTTTGTTTTGTTTTTAATTTCTCTTTCAGAAATCAGAGGGGCCTGGATAAAGAACTTTTCTTTAGAGGACATTTGTATTTGTTTCTGCCAGGCACCAGGGGGCACCACCAACCTAGGACCACTTTATTTTTTCATCTTGGGGGTTCCTTCACCACAAGGGGTAGCAATAAATTCAAACCCTAGACTCAGGTGAGAGCTGCCGATGGAATTTTGTGCATTAGACCTTGATTACCTAGAACTAACTTTCACTTGCTGAATTTGTCCATCCCCCCCTCCCCCCATCAACTAATGAATGAAGTGTTTAGTCTGGACCCGGTTGCTGGCTGCTGCCTGGCAACCAAGAGTGCAATTTCAGCATCCTGCATCCTGTGTGCACGTCTGTGATTATGTTATAGTGTTTTGCCCCATATCATTTCCTAAAAGTTTGTAGAAAATGGAGAAATGCAAACACTGGTGATAGGAACAGTAGGTTTCATAATGTTAATACAGTTTGGCCAAAGATGGAACTCATTCGGCATGACTAAGGCTGTGCTTCTGGAATGGCAACACTGTGCTCCCTTAACTCAGGCATGTCCACGGTGTGCTAACTACGAGATGACAAATTGAAATTAAAGAGCAGGTACAACATGCTGAAATTATGTCACCAGAAATGGCTTATAAAGGGAAAACTTAGAGATCTTGTCATACAGGTCCATAATCCCTTGTTCACAATTCCAAAATCCCAAAGCACTCAAAAGCAAAAGTTTATTTTGTTAGTTTAGCACAAATTCATTTGGCAGCAGAACCTGACCTGAACTGACCTGCAGCTATTTAGTCTTTAGAGTCAGTATGAATATTCATGCATTTCAATGCAGAAGTATTATGTGTTGGAGTGCAAGTGCTGTCTCAGACTCTGCTAGGAGTGTGATATAAAATATGTCGTTTGCACATTAGTACCTACTAAAATCATAAAAATTCTGATTTTCAAAACACATCTGACTCCCAGGGTTCTGAATAAGGGGTTATTAACCTATACTATTAACTTTCAGAGAATGAATTTCTACCCCATCCCAACCAAACACACACACACACACACACACACACACACACACACACGAAATATGTTTGAATGCTAAGACACGTCAGCTCTCAAATGTTTTAAGTGCATGAATGACAGTAGTGACTGTATTTCGGATGATTATTATCTCACTATCATTATGAAGTGAATGTATAAGGATTTGAGTGGAACACATTTCTTCAGGTTCCTTTTCTCCCCCTTGCACAGGGTTGGGCATCTATTAAGTTTTAAGTGTATGTTAAATGATTCCTTAATAAATCCTTTCTTAGCATCAGAGATTCTGTCAAAAACCTTGCTTGTTTTAAAAATCGCACCAAAAATACTTGCATATACTCTTATAAAAATAATACAAAAGTATATATAATGCAATATAGGAAACTCCCCCCTTAGCAGGCACCCCCATGCACCTCCCCAGAGATAACCCTTCTCAGAAGTTAGGGAACATTTTTCCTGATCCCTCTCCAGGCATTCAAATACTATTCCTGTTGTTATATACCCCTAGGTATTTTTTATGTATGATTTTATGCTATACTATATATTGTTCTGCATTTTGCTTTCATTCATTTAATTGTATGTCCTTTCATATTGGTACATATAGACCTACTTTTTTCCATGGTACAATAATACCATGGTTTAATACAATTCTCTTGTACAGAATTTCTAGGAGGAATATTACTAAGTGAAAGAGCATGTGCATTTTGCATTTGATAGGCACTGCCAAATAGCCTTTCAAAAAATCTCCATCAATTTCCAGTACATAAGAGTGATTGTTTCCCTGATTTTTTGCTATTTTGATATTATCAATCTTTTTAATGTTTGCCAATATGATGGGCAAAAATAACATCTTTTTGTTTTATCATACGTTTCACAGATTACTTGTAAAGTTAAACATCTCTTCTTTTGTTTATGAGACATGTGTATGCTTTCTTTTAATGGGTTGTTTGTTTATAGTCTTTGCCCATTTTTCCATGATATTTGTTATCCTTATTGATTTTTAGAAGTTCTTTATATATCCTGTATTTAATCCATTGTCTTTTTATTGAGGTATATTTCACATACAGAAAAACATGGGCATCTTAAGTATAGAGTTTGAGGGGTTCTGACAAATGCATACATTCATGTAGTTGTTTCCCAAATCAAGATATGGAATCTCTCCGTTATTCCTGAAAGTTCCCTCAGGCTCCTTTCCAGTCTGTACCTCCCAAGGGCAGCTATTGTTCTGATTTCTATCATTAGAGGTTAGATTTGTCTCTTCCTGAACTTCATATAATAGAATCATACAGATAAACTCTTATATGTATGGCTTCTTTTGCTTAACATATTAAACAAATAGGTTTTTGAGATTCATCCATGTTGTAACATGTATCTGTAGTTTGTTCCTTTTTATTGCTGTGTAGTATTCCACTGTATGCATATACTGTGCATTGTTATTGATGGACATGTGGATCATTTCCAGTATGCGGTTATTATGAAGAAAGTAGCTATGAACATTTTTATACAAGTCTTTGTGTGGACTTATATTCCTATTTCCTAGGAGTAAAATGCCTGGGTCAAAGGGTAGGTATATGTGTAAGCTTTATTAGAAACTGCCAAGCAGTTTTTCAAAGTGATTGTACCTGGTTTTTTAAAAAAAAAATTTATAGTGGGAAAACATATATAACAAAAATCATTTGAACAATTTTAAGAGTACAATTCTGTGAAATTAAGTACACTGACAATGTTGTGCAACCTGCACCACTATCTATTTCCAGAACATTTTCATCATCCCAAACAGAAACTCATACCCATTAAGCAATCCCTCCTTTCCTTTGCCCCTGGCAACCACTATTCTGTGTTCTGTCTCTATGAGTTTGCTTATTCTAAGTATTTCATATAAGACATATCAAACAATATTTGTCCTTTTGTGTCTAGCTTATTTCACTCTTCAGGAAGTCTTCAAGGTTCATCCATGTTGTCACATGTAGCAGCACTTCTTTCCTCTTATGGCTGAATAATATTCCATTGTGTGCATATACTACATTTTGTTTATCCATTCATCTGCTGGTGGATAATTGAGCTCCTTCCACCTTGTGAATATTGTGAATAATGATTCTATGAACATTAGTATATAAATATCTGTTCAAGTCCCTGTTTTCGATTCTTTTCTGTATATACCTAGAAGTGGAATTGCTAGTTATGAGGTAATTTTATGTTTAACTTTCTGAGGAACTGCCTAACTTTTCCACAGTGGTTGCACCATCGTACATTTCTGCCAATAATATATAAGGGTTCCAATTTTTCCACATCTTTGCCAACATTTGACATTCCCTTCCTCCCTCCCTCCCTCCCTTCCTTCCTTCCTTCCTTCCTTCCTTCCTTCCTTCCTTCCTTCTTTCCTGCCTTCCTTTTCTTTCTTTTTAAATAATATCCATCTTAGTGGGTATGAAGTGGTATCTTATTGCAGTTTTGATTTGCTTTTCTCTAATGGCTGATGATGTTGAGCATCTTTTCATGTGCTTATTGTTCATTTGTATATCTTCTTTGGAGAAATATCTATTTAGATCTTTTGCCCACTTTTTATTGGGCTGTTTGCCTTTTGATTGTTGAGCTGTAGGAATTCTTTATATATTCTGGATATCAAATCCTTATCAGATGTATGATTTGAAAATATTTTCTCCCATTCTGTAGGTTGTCTTTTCACTTTCTTCATTATGTCCTTTTGTGCACAAATGTGTTTAATTTTGATGCATTCTGATTACCTATTTTTTCTTTTGTTGCTTGTGCTTTTGGTGTAAAATTGTATCATCCATTGCCTAATAAAAGGTCCTGAAGATATTTCCCTCTGTTTTCTTGTAAGAGTTTCATAATATTAGCTCTTTTATTTAGGTTGTTGATCCACTTTGAAATAAATTTTGTATATGGTGTGAGGTAGGAGTCCATGGTCATTCTTTCGCCTGTGGATTTCTAGTTGTCCCATCACCATTTGTTGAAGAGAGTATTTTTTCCCTATTGAATAGACTTGGCACCATTGTTGAAAATCCACTGGCCATAATGTGTGGATTTATTTCTGGTCACTCAATTCTATTCCATTGATCTATGGGTCTATTTTTATGCTAACACCGCATTATTTTAATTATTGTCAATTTGTAGTAAATTTTGAAATCAAGAAGTGTGAGTCTTCCAACTTTGCTCTTTTTTCCCCAAGATTGTTTTGGCTATTCTGGGTTCCTTGCAATTCCTTTTGAATTTGAGAGTCATCATTTCCATTTCTGCAAAAATGAAAAAAGGCTGCTGGAATTTTGAAAGAGATTACAAAGACTTTGTAGAACACTTTAAGTAGTACTGACAATTTTACAATATTAAGTTTTTCAGTTTGTTAATATGGGCTGTCTTTCCATTTATTTAAGTTTTTCTAAAAAAAATCAGCAATGTTTTGTAATTTTCATTGTATAATTATTTTCCTTGATGAAATTTATTCCTAAGTATTTTTTCTTTTAGATGTTATTGTAAAGGAATTGCTTTCTTAAAATTTTTTCAGATTGTTCATTACTAGTGTACAGAAACACAACAGGTTTTTGTGTGTTTATCTTGTACACAACAAATTTGCTGAATTCATTTTTTAGTTCTAATAGCTTTCTTGTGGATTCTTTGAATTTTCTACATATAGAATCATGTCATCATTATGTCTTTTTCTTGCCTGATTGCTCTGGGAAAAACTTCCAGTAAATATTGAATAACAGTGATGACAGTGGGCATCCTTGTCTTGTTCCTGATCTTAGGAGGAAAATTTTTAGTCTTTCACCACTGAGTATGATGTTTGCTGTTGGTTTTTCATAAATGCCCTTTATCATGTTGAGAAAGTTCCCTTCTATTCCTATTTTTCTGAGGGTTTTTATCAAGAAGCAGTGGTGGATTTTGTCAAATGCCTTTTCTGCATCAATTGAGATGATTATGTGGATTTTTCCTTCATTCTATTAATAAGGTGTATTACATTAACTGATTTTCTTATGTTGAATCACCCTTGCATTTCTAGAATATAATTTCACTGGATCATAGTATATGAACCTTTTACTATACTTTTAGATTTGGTTTGCCAGGATTTGGATGAGAATTTTTGTGTACATATTAATGAGGAATTTTGGTCAGTAATTTTCTTTTCTTGTACTATCTTTATCTGGCTTTCATGTCAGGGAAATGCTGGCCTCATAGTTTGAGTTAGGAAGAATTCCTTCAATTTTTTAGAAGAGTTTGAGAAGGATTGGTGTTAATTGTTCCTTTAATGTTTGGTAGAATTCAGCAGTGATACTATCTGGTCCTGGACTTTTCTTTGTTGGGTTTTAGATTATTGATTCAATCTCTTTACTTGTTATAGATCTGTTGTGATTCTATTTCTTCTTGAGTCAGTTTAGATAATTTGTACATTTCTGGGAATTTGTCCGTTTCATCCAGGTTCTCTAATTTGTTGGCATACAATTGTTCATAATATTCTCTTATAATCCTTTTTATTTCTGTAAGGTCAGTAGTAATTCCCTAACTTTCTTTCCTGATTTTAGTTATTTATGTCCTCTCCCCTCTTTTCTTTGTCAATCTGGCTAAAGATTTGTTGATTTTATTGATCTTTTCAAAAAATGAACTTTTGGTTTTTGATTCTCTCTAATGTTTTTTCTTAAATCTCTATTTCATTTATCTCTGCTCCAATCTTTACTATTTTTTTCTTTCTGCTAATTTTAGGTTTAGTTTGCTTTTCTTTTTCTAATTCATTAGGTATGGAGTTAGGTTATTTTTTTTTTTAAAGATTTATTTATTTACTTGATCCATTTAAAAACCCCCCTTCCCCATTTGCTGTTTTGTGTCCATTCGCTGGGCAATTCTCTGTGTCTGTTTCATCTCTTCTCATCCTTCTCCTCCAGTCTTCACCAGGATTCGATCCTGAAGACCTCCGATGTAGGAGAGAGGTGTTTTAGCCATCTGCGCCACCTTGGCTCCTGGTTTTCAGAGCTTTCGGAGCATCTCGTCTTGTCTCTCTCCTTTTACGTCATCATCTTGCTGCATGGCTCCTGGGGCCTGGGGGGCTCACCGGCACACAGAGCCTGGCAGCCCATGCACCTTCTATATGTATATAAATTTTTTTATTTTACTGGGAGGTCCCGGGGATCGAACCCAGGTCCCTCCATATGGCAGACGGACACCCAACCATTTGAGCCACATCTGCCCCCTGAGTTAGGTTATTGGCTTGTGATCTTTCTCTTTTTTAATGAAGGCATTTACAGCTATAAACTTTCTCTGAGAAATGTCATCACTTTATCCCATAAGTTTTGGTAAGTTGTGTTTTTTTGTTTGCATTCATCTCTAAGTATTTTCTTTCTTTTTTTTTTTTTTGGTGATATCTTTTATGACCCATTGATTTTTTAAAAGTGTTGTTTAATTTCCACATATTCATAAATTTTCCAGTTTTCCTTTTGTTATTGATATCTCACTTCATTCCATTGTGGTCAGAGAAGATGCTTTCTATTATTTCAATCTTTTAAAATTTATGGAGATTTGATTTGTGTTCTAGCATATGGTCTATCTTGGAGAATAACCATGTGCACTTGAGAATAATGTGTATTCTGCTCTTTTTGGGTGGCATGTTCTATATAAGTCTGTTATAGCTGTAATTGGTTTATAGCATTGTTTAAGTTCTCTATTTCCTTATTGATTCTCTGTCTAGATATATTGAAGTCTCCAACTCTTACTATAGAACAACCTATTTCTCCTTCCAATTCTGTCAATATTTGCTTCCTATATTTTGGGGCTCTATTGTTAAGTGTGTATATGTTTATGATACTTCTTGCTGAATTGAAACTTTTACCAATTATAGTGTCCTTCTTTGTCTTTTATAAGCTTTTTCTTTACTTAGTATATTTTGTCTGACAATAATACAGTGTCTCTCTTTTGGTTACTATTTGCATGGAATATCTTTTTCCATCCTTTTACTTTCAACTTCTTTGTGTCTTTGTTATCTAAAGGGAGTCTCTCTTAGACAGCATATAGATGGATCATGTTTTTCATCAAATCTTCCAATTTCTGTCTTTTAATAGAAGAGTGTAATCCATTTATATTTAAGGCAATAAATTATAAGGAAGGATTTACTTCTGCCATTTAGTTATTTGTTTTCTGTATGCCTTGTATGCGTTTTGTTCCTATCCTACTCCATTACTGACTTTTTTTTTTCACAATTTATTTGATATTTTTGTAGTGTACCTTTTTCATTTCCTTTTCTCTATATTTTTTAGTTATTTTTTAATTGGTTACCTTTGTGATTACAATGAACACCTTAAACTAATAACAACGTAGTTTGAATAGTACCAACTTAGGTTCAATTGTACGCAAATGTTCTACTCTTGTACATCTCAGTCCCTTCCTCTTTATAATGGTATTGGCTCAGACTACCTCTTTATACATTATATGCCCATTAACAAGGATGTTAATTATTGTTTCACATATTTGCCTTTTAAGTCATATAGGGGGAAAAAGCAGTTGCATACCAAAAGTACAATAATACAGGATTTTATATTTACCTATGTAGTTACTTTTACCAATGTTCTTTTATTTCCTCTTATGGCTTCAACTTACTGTCTAGTGTCCTTTTATTTCAGCTTGATATCACCGGCCTCCTTATACAAACTGATAGGAAGAACACAAAATCACTTAAAGAATATTCTCACAAAAGTGTCTGGCCTGATCTAATTAAGCTTTTAGACCCTACTTTCAGATCACAGGATTTATAAGGAACAGAGAGCAGGTTAACTGACAGCAAAAGAAGATTATCAGGCAAACCCACGATGTGGGCCATTCTGTAAGACAGCTGACTTGGACTCTTCAAAAAGCCCATGTTATGGAGGTGAGGAAGACGCCAGGGTCATTTTAGCATAAAAGGGACCTAATATTCACATGCAAAGTAGGAAACCTCATAGGCTCCTACTAACAACAAGCAACACAAGCAACCAACAATCTAGGAAAGACATTTGGGGCAATTGGAAAATGTGAATATGGACTGGAGATGGATGCTATATGGAATTGTTGCTAATTTCGTTAGGAGTGATAATGGATTGGTGAATATGTAGGACCCCCTCCTCAGCAGATGCATGCTGAGGGACTGAGGAGTGAAGTGTATTGTGTATAACCTACGGCCATATGGTTTGGCAAAAGCAAATATTTACAGAACCAGATAAAGCAAACAAGGCAACATATTAAAATGTTTTGCACAGGGCCAGGACAAGAGCAAGGCAAGCAAGGTGCCCAGAGCGCAAAATGTAAGGAGATACAAGCTGTCAGGTGCCGACTCTACACTTGGTTGACCCTGAGAGTAAGTGCCTCCCTAAATGCTGCTACCTGGCACCTGGCTGGCCTCACCCTAATCCTGGCCCTGTTGTTGAGTCTGGATAGCAGGCAATGGGTGTTCATTATATTGTTCTTTCAGCTTCTCTGTATGTTTAAAAATGATCACAATAAAAAGTCAGAAGTCAGATGTAAAAATGATTCATTTTCAAAAGCTATTACAACTGTACAAGTGTGCATACAAAGGAAGGTCTCTGGAATCCTGGCCTGTAACATGGTGGCAAAAGCACTGTCAAGAGGGTCACGTGACTCTTCCCCTCTCTTGAGCTTCAGTTTCTCCACTATGAAATAGCCTCTAGGTTGACCCTGGCCCTGCCTGCTCCAAGCCTTCGTTTATCTGCAGGGTAACTCCACACAGGGAGGCTGCAAAGAACAGACCTGGAGCCCCTCTTCCCTCCCAGTGCACCTGGGAGCAGGTGGCAGAGTTGCAGGGACATGTTCTCCTATTCTGGGAACTCACCAGGCACCTTTCCTGCCCTGACCTCCAGGAGCAGGGTTCCTTGTGGGTGATGAAGTTGTGCCAAGGGTGCCACAGGTGATGTTGATTTGCTCTGCAGGTATGGTTGATGAAACAGCTTCTGAGGCTTCCGACTGGGACAGCACCTCCACCTGGCCCCTCCAGGGCCTGGGGATCATGGTATGTGAGACTCCAGCATAAAAGAGGAAAGCCGTGTGCTTGTGTTTGGGTGTGTGGAGTAAAAATTACAACCGCAACCAGCGACGCTTGCTGAGCACTTACTACAGGCCAGTTACTGCGTTTGTTAAAAGCTTTACAAGCACCTTCTCATTCAATCTTCCTCTATTATTGGGTCCAGAGCACCAAGAGGAGATGGCGGGTCAGACAAGTTAGGCTAGTTGCCAAAGGCATCCCCAGCTGGTAACAGTGAGGCTGGGATTCAAACCCAAGATGTCTGACCCAGAGCCTGGGCTCTCCCTGCTGGAGGCTCTAAGTCCACTTGCACAGTGAAGGGCCAGGAAGGGAATTGCTGTCTGTTGCATGTCTACTGGGAGCCACATCCCCTAAGTGCACACTCTTCTCACTTGATGCTCACAAATGACTCCATTCAGCAAGCATTCTGCTCTCATCACAGTTTTACAAAGGAGGAAACTGAGGCTCAGTGAAGTTAATTTGCTCAAGCATCACCCAGCCAGTAAGCAAGAGGATCAGGATCCAAGCCAGCTCTGCCTGTGGTCCTCCTGCAGACCCCTTTCTTCCCTACAGCCAGCTCACCTATTTGGGACCTCCGCTTTTATGTGCTCCTCGAGGAGCATTTAAGCCACATGGGGTGTGATTGAAGCAGGAAAGGGCTGTTTCTATCTAGGAAAATAAACAAGAAGTGGCCTGGATGGGGCAGCTGGGCAGAGGCCTGAGTGGCAGGCAAACCATGCAAGGACCCAGGACCCCTGGCTGCCATTGGCATTTCCTCCCTCGAGGAGCAGCCATGGGTGATGGAGCATGGAGGATGGAGAGATGGAAGCCCTGAGGGAGGACACCCGAGGCAGCCTGGCTGCCTACAAGCTAGTAGCACCGATAGTCCTCTGAGGGCCTCCAGGGAAAGGACATTGATGTGGAGAGGGTTCTCTAGGAACTCTCACGTGTCCAGGGGAGGAAAGTCACTAGAGCTCCCCCTTCTCGGGAGGCCCCAGCCAAGCAGGGTGGTGTTGGGCCATGACCTTGGCTCAGGGCACAGGAAGTCACAGTCTGGTTGTTTTTGAGTACTTTTTGTGGGACTGTGCTGGGCCCTGTCCTATGAGGGGGCCACTGGGTTGGGGGCCCGTGCTCCCTGGGTGTTCCATCTATAGAAAACGTCCAGGCTTCTAGACACCTCTGGCCGCTCCAACTCACCAGGTGTGAACCACTCACTTCCTCTAACGCTCAGAACCAGGCAGAGCAAAACTAGCAAGATCTGGCTTAAACCAGTTCCTGTCAGCTATTCTGCTCTGTTTTATGGCCGCCATCCATTCTGATTAGCTGGTACCTGTGCCTCTGAAGGTGAAATGTCTCCCTGGGGCTGGGCACTGGTGTGACACCAGGTCCTGGGACGGATCCTGAGGGCTCCAGTCCTG
>JAQZBX010088945.1:0-12689 GCA_029593785.1 Cabassous unicinctus
GAAAGTATGAATAACTTTTGCAATTAAACAAAGACACACACAACAAAAACGTTTGAAAACTGCAGAGTAGTCAGGCCTGAACCACAGAGGCCAGGAGAGGAGCTTAGAAAAAGCTGGAGAACATCTCCTGCTGGGGATGCCCCCTCCTGGGTGGGACGACTCATGGTTACGCCCAGACTGAAATCCCTCTCCTGGCTGAACCGCAGCTGACCCTGAGCAGCCCCAAAAGTTCATGATGTGTGCAGCTGGGGGTCTGCACACATCAGTTATTATCCCCATCTTACCTAGGGGCAAACTGAGGCTGCAAGGGATTGGTCGCTGCCTGTGCCCCAGGGGTGTCTGGCAGAGACGCTGGGGAAGGACAAGAGGTTGCGACCTTCAGACTCACTCCCAGCGGAGACAAGAGGTACCAGTAGTATCCAGGGCACCAGACTCAGTCCCCTGGTCCTCCACCTGACGCCCATGCTCTCCCCTCCCATCACGCTCCTGGGCTCAGGCCTTACCCGATTCTCTGCTGCTCCATGACGTCGAGCCTCTCAGCCCTCTGGATGACCTGGAGGATGGCATCCACCTCTGCCGGGCTGAGGCTCTGGCTCCTCCGCTGCTTCTCTGTTTGGTAGGTGTGCACGGACCAGCCCGTCTGCAGCCTCGGGAAAGAACAAAGAGAGTGTGGAGGCGTCTCCAGGGCTCAGCCTGGCAAGCCCACCACATCAACAAAGGCCCCTGAAAATGGTCTGGGAACACCCAAGGAGAAGGTTCTACAGCCAGGTGCCAGGGCAAGGGGAGGAGGGGACAGAGACAGGGCAGGCACCTGGCCCCAATCCCGGCTCTGCCATCAGCCAGCTACTGGGGCTGGCAAAGAAGGCAGCACAATCTTAGCCTCTTGGGAGGCAGGAACATGGGCCCCAACCACCATACAAGTGGAGAAGGCCAGGGCCATGGCGTGCAAGGTTCCGAGGAAGGAGGATGGGAGATTATCAAAAGAAGAGTGAAAATTTAGATCCATGTCATAGAAGAACATGAGATGGAGTTTACTATGAGACAGGTTAAAAAAAACAACAACAAAAAACCAACAGGAAAACCTTCACAGAGCACGTTGGAAGTGAGAGGGTTCGAGGGGAGGAGGGAAAATGCAGTTCCATTTGTTACAGTAAGTAACAAATGCCCAGTTACTTACTGGACAGGTGGAGGGCAGGTCAGACGGTGAGGTGGGTCTGGGACCCGGCCCAGTGCGGTCCAGCCGTGCCCCCTCCCCGAGGCTGCCACCAGGAGCTATGCGGAAGAACTCACACAATTTCTGTTTTCCCAGAATGGGAGAGCGCGGCAGGAGCGGCCCAATCTCCAAGCTCCCTGCCCAGGGTCCCAGTTTCTCTGAGACATTCTGATGTTTATGTGCCAAATCACAGGCCAAGAAAGGTGAACAAGACAGACAGAGTTACAGCCTTAAAGAACCTACAATATGGTGTGGGAGACAGATGCCAAATAAATTACACAAATGTTCACTTAATTAAAAATTAAAAGTACTACCATTCAGCAAATATTCACTAGGCATCTACTGAAATGTTAGGCTTTCGAGGTGCGGGGACATGCTTCTGGGTGGGACAGGCAGGTGGGTGTTAGGTGGGACATCGCCGCCAGAGGGACATGCAGGTAGGCAGTAGGACGACGTCTGAATAAGGGGAACTGACCTAGAGTGGGAGGTGCAATTCTAGAAGGGGTTCCCTAAAGAAGTGACAGAATACAAAAACACGCGAATCAGTACTCAGGGCAGGAGGACAAGGGAGGTAGATGCTTTCCTGGTGGGTCCCCAACATTTGATGGCCACTGGTGGTCTCATGCCACTGCCCTGTACAGGCCACTGCAGTCCACAGTTCTTACATGGCCTGCATGGTATAAGGTAAGAGAGCTAAAAAATAAAATAAAAAAGCACATCCTATCTCAGTACGTAGAACAGGCTGGAAAGGACTTAGAACTAGGGACTCCACTGGACTGACATCCTCATGGCCCCACCCCTTCCCAGATGTGATACCTCAGTGAGCCTCTTGATTTGCAAATAGCAAATGCCCAGTTACTTACTAAATGGGAGCTAATGCTGACAGCTGTAATTACCATGGGTAGGGCCGCCAGGAGAGGCTTTACCAAAGAGGTAGTGTTTGTGCAGGGTTTTGCAGGATAATAGGTGTTTGCCCAATGGAAGGGATGGAAAGAGGGAGATGGCATCCTGGGCAGAGTGTGGTGGCCTGGAGCTATGTACCCTAGAAAAACAGGTTCTTAATCTTACTCCAGTGCTGTGGGTGTGAACTCATGGTAAATAGGACTTCTTGACGACATTCCTTGAGTTGAGGTGTGGCCCAACTGAATCAGGGTGGGTCTAATTCCTACTTGAAGGCCTTCTAGAGAAGGCCACGGAAAGAGAAGCCACGAGTCGCAGCAGAAGCTGGGAGTCAGTGGAGCCCGGAAGAGAAAGGAGATGCCACCATGAGCATTGCCATGTGATGGGAAAGCCAAGGAACCCAAAGATTGCCAGCCAGGCAGAAGATACAGACCCCGGGAGAAAGCAAGCCTTCTAGCCTCTGAAGATGGGAGCCAATAAATTCCTGTTGTTAACCCAACGCATTGTATGCTATTTGTTTCAGCAGCTGGGAAACGAAAACAGAAGAAACAGCACATGCAAAGGGGCAGAGGCACAAAGTACTGTGTTCTCTTTGGGGGAGCAGACTTCTAGACGGCGAATTTCTCCAATTAAAAAATATACATTGCCCTAGGCCAATACTTTTCAAATGATCCTCATGGGCCAGGGAAGGCAAAGGGTGGGCAAGCGGAGCAGGGCTGGAGGAGAGAGACGGGAGGAGGCCAGTCCTTGGAGTGGCTGGGCACCCCTCTCTCCATGCAGCCTCTGTCTGGACCACCTGCCTTCCTAAGGCTCAGGGTCTTAGGAGGGTGCAACACCCGCAGCCCAACCACGGGAGCAATGGCTGGCCAGGACCCCTCAGTGTGTGGCCAGGAGAGGGGAATTGGAGGGAGAGCCCTCAATCCAGAAGATACCCCCCTCCCCTGCCCCAGCTAAGGGAGAAGAGGGAGGGCCCCAGGAGCCCAGGCAACGAAGGGCAGCGGCAGCCCAGCCTTCTAGATGGGCACAACTCCTCCTGAGCCACTCTGGGACGGGCCAGTGCCGAGCACTGCAGCCCTCTTTCACTGGGCGCCCCCATTTTTCAGAGGCAGAAACAAGGCAGAGGGCAGTTAAATGGCTTTGTAAAGTCAGGGCCGGCTGTGCTGCCTGTGGCACGGGTGGAGGCTCCAGGGTCTGCCCTAGGCTGGAGCGCCGGGCCTGGGAGCACAGTCCAGCTGCTGCTGACTGCCGGCCAAGGAGCCTTCCAGGCTCCCCAGGTATCTTCCGTGCCACCTTTTCTGCCTTCTCCCACTGACCACCCACCAAGATCCTGACAATTTATACCCAAGAGGCGCTGACCCTCCTCCCAGGCTGACCACCACTGCCCTGGAGCAGGCCCTGACCCCACTTTTGGCCACGACCTCTGCTTAGCACCCTGTTCCTCTGCAGTGTCCCCTCTGCTTGGCCAAAGGGGGCCGACTCAGGGCTGTTGAGGCAGCTGGGGCTGTGGCCCTGGGCAGAGCCCTCAGTGCACCCACCGCTAGGAGGCTCCGCTGGCACCGCCCCTGTGACCCCGGGCTGGTGCCCTTGTCCCTCAACTCGCCTGGCCTCGCACACTGCACAGTACCAATACACGCAACAAAGTTTGCTGTTTTAACCATTTTTAAGCGCACAATTCAGTGGCATTAAATAATTCACAATGTTGTGCAGCCATCACCAAAATTTCCCAATATTTTAATTGGGAAAAACATCTATTTCCAAAATTTTTCATCACCCCAAAAAAAACTGTACTCATTAAGCAATAACTCCCATTCCTCCCTTCCCCCAGCCCCTGGTAACCTGTAATCTACTTTCTGTCTCTACGATTCCCGTTCTTTTTAAAGACTTTCCTCAGACATCACCTTTGCCAGGAAGCTCTTCCTTGATCCCCTCCAAGACGGGTTAGAAGTGCACTTCCACTCTCAGGATTCCCATAAGGCCCAAGCCATGGGATTAAGCATGAAGATGAGGCAACATGGAGTCCTCCATCTCCGCCTCCAGAATGTGAGTCTCTGGGGGATACCCTTGCCCCATCTGGCCCCTGTGCACCTCTCTAGCTTCTGTTTTTTGCTCCCTCACTCTCTGCATTCAAGCCAGGCTGGCCTCCTCTTGGGCTTTTTACTTGCCACGTTCCTTCTACCTCAGGGCCTTTGCACAGCTTCAAATATGGGAAATATGGGAAGCTCTTCTCCCATATTTCCACCTGACATTTGCCCCTCCTCCAGGTCTCAAAGTAAGCATCACACCCTCAGGGAAGCCTTCCCCCAATCCCCAGACCAGGCAGCACCCCTGCACCCTACACGTGTACATATTTATATAGTGCTTAGCTCTCCCCACTAGTTTGTCAGAACAAGGGATCATGCTTGTCTTGTTCACTCTGTACAACCAGTGTCTGGCACACAGTAGTGCTGACGGCAGACAGGAGGGCTCAAGGGCTGCCCTTGCCCCAGGCTTCCCAGAGGGACCCTCTGGGCACAGCTTTGTAGCAGCCTAGGGATATGTACTGCTTTCCTTTAAGGAGACTCTGCCAGGCCTTACAAGGCAGCACACCCCAGGGGAGGAGATAAAAGCATCTGCCCTTCTAAAAGGTGCTACAGCAGCTTTGGGCTGCTGTTGAGCGCCTGAGAGGAGGGGAGGGCTGGAGGGAGCACTGGAGGGGGCAGCAGGGGTACGACACAGACTGCGGAGCCTTCATGGCCTGCTGGGGAGGGGGAGAGGTGGGAGAGGAACGATTTCATCCCCGTGGAGCCCTGCAGGGGCTGGATGCGGGGAACTGCAGGGATTTACTCGAGGAGCCATCCGGGCGAGGGGGACAAATTAACTGCTGTGCAGAGGTTCCTGCAAATCATGCATAACTCCTCTCCTCCTGGGCTTTTCGGATTAAGTTTTCTATCCCCCTTTGATGTTTCTGCTCTGTCCCCTCGCAGGCTCACAAGGTTTAATTGCAAATTTCTTGCACTTGGTCCAACTCGGGAAATGCTGGCTCCTGTAATTGGCACGGCTTGACAGACGAAGGGGCACTGTTGGACTTATCGGACCCCAGAAACCATCTCCAACCCCTTGGACGGCTGGGGCAGGGAGGAGAAGGCAAGAGAGGCATCTGGGAGCACACAGTCTCCAGCCACGGGTGGGCAGAGGATGGAGCCGGCCCTACCTTCCCAGAGCAGAGGAGAACAGGAAAACTGTCACCCCAGCGGGACAAAGGGGAACCTGATGTGGGCGTGGAAGAGACCTGGGAAGACCCGAAGCTGGCTGCACGCCTCAGCCAGAGCAGCAGCTCTTCATTCATTAGACAAAGCTTCACTTGGCCCTGCCCATCTGGGCTAGGCACTGAGCCGTGAAGCGAGCATCCAGAGATCCAAGCTCCCACCATAAGGGGCCTGTGGACTTACAGCTCAATGACAGGGATCTGTACTAGTAATGAAGAAGGCAAACGAGGAGGTCTGCTTCCCTGCAGCCTGTGTGATAGAAAGAACACAGACCTGGGAGTCAGAGGAAGCCAGGTTTGGGTCCCAGCCCTGCCACTCACAAGTTAAACGGCTTGGGCAAGGAGCCCCACTCACTGTCCTCATCTGTGAAATGGGGTTGATTCCACATGGGGGTTAAATGAGCGCATGGCTGCTCGGGGCCCTGCTGCACAGCGTGCATTGGACATGCACTTCTCTCCCAACTCCTCTTTCTGGGTGCCTGGGAATGAATCTTGCCAAAAAAAGGCAGGGAGTCAGGGAAGCCAGGGGGAGGAGGGGAGGGGGTGTCTGGCCAGGCCTCAGAGGTACTCACTTGGCTCGCAGGGCAAGCTGCCGGTCGTTGGGGCAAACCCACTGGTCATTCCCACTGCCGAAGATGGTGTCTGCCATGGCTCGGCACAGCCAGCCAAGGGTGGAGAGTCACATCTGAGAAAGAGAGAGAGAGAGAGAGCGCGCCTGTGTCACTGGCTGGGTCGTGGACAGCAGACACGGACCCTCTGAACTCTGGGGCACCAAATACATGGTACTTCCAACCTATCCCCTGCCCCCATGTCGCCCCCACTGATGCCTGGAACCCCACCATTTGGATCAGGCTACACACCCAGAGCTCCTATTTCAAATTCTGGGTGGGATAACCAGTGGATCACATGGCTAAGTGATAAAAGGAGGCCTGCTTTGCAGGACGTCAAAGGTTAGAAGCAGAAAGGAGGGAAGAGGCACACCCTGCGTCATTGTGAACCACGCTGGCAAGCCCTGGAGGGCCTTTGATCCCAGAACCTCCCAAATACAGCCCCTGCTCCGCTTAGCTCCTGGTCTTGCAGGAGGGGCCCCGGTTCAGAGACAGATGCTAGATGGCCTGGGGCAAACCCCTACCCTGCTGCCCAAACCGGGGGACCCGGAGCACAAAGGGGTGGCTGAAGCTGGCCACCTTCCTCTGCGCTATAAACAAGGCCTTTGGGGCTCTGCTCCCCAAGGCGGCTCACGCCGACAGATCCCAGGGCTCCCCAGAACAGGGAGGAGGGCGGAGAGCAGCAGCTGCAGCCAGGACCGCCGCCCAGCACAACTCCAGGGGCACCATCCACAGGGACTCCCAAAGCCCTGCAGCGTATGAACCTGCACCATCACTTCTGGACAGTTAACTTGTGCACAGTCTAGCTTAGCTGGCTTTCTCCTTGCCACCAAGGATACAACCAACTCTTTGGCTATCTATTAAGAGGGTAATGCTTGGGCATTCTGAAGGGTGTATGTGTTGAGAGGAGGGAGAGAGGGAAGGAGGAGGGAGAGAGAGAGAGAAGAAGAGAGAGAGACGGAGGGGGGAGATAGAGAGAGAAGGAAGGAAATGGAAACGCGTTTGAGGGTATCTCAAGCCCCTAGCACCGGTGAGGGGCTGCACTGAGTCATCCACACGCCCCTGGTCTAATCCCGTCTATACCAGTGGTTCTCAAACTCAGAGCCCCTTTATACTCTTAAAAATTACTGAGGTTGGAAAATTATTTCAAACTTCCTCAAAATGTTAAACATAGTTACCCATGACCTAGCAATTCCACTCCTAGGTATAGATACCCGAGATAATTGAAGACATACATCCACACTAAAACTTGTATATGAATGTTCATATCAGCATTATCCATAGTAGCCAAAAAATAGTAACAACCCAAATACCCACCAACTGATGAACGGATAAATAAAATATGGTGTACCCATACAATAGAATATTATTTTGGCCATAAAAAGTACTGATATTTGCTAAGACCTGGATGAACTTAGGAAACATTATGCTAAGTAAAAGAAGCCAGTCATCAAAAGTCACATATTGTATGATTCCATTTATGTGAAATGTCCAGAATAGGTAAATTCACAGAGACAGAAAGTAAATTGGTAGTTTCCAGGGACAAGAGGAAAGGGAGTGACAGCTAAGAAGTATAAGGATTTTTGGGGGGTGATGAAATGTTCTAAATTTAGATAGTGGTGATAGTTCACAAAACTATGAGTATACAAAAAACCAGGGAATTGTATACTTTCAAAGAGCTAATTTTATGGTATGTGAATTATATCTCAATAAAACTGTTATAAAAAAATCATTGAGGACTCTAAAGCATTTTTGTTTCTGTGGTCTTATCTACTGATGTTTACTATATTAGAAATTAAAACTTAAAAACTTAAAATTATTTGTTAATTCATTAAAAATAATAAACCCACGCAATGCTCACATAATTAACATCTTATGAAAATGACAATATTTTCAAAACAAAAGCAACTAGAAGAATGACATCATTTTATATTTTTACAAAACTATTCAACGTTTGACTTAACAGAAGACAGCTGGGTGCTCATCTCTGCTTCTCCATTCCATCTTTTGCAATATGCTCTTTGCTCAAAGCACATGAAGGATATCCAGCCTCTCACAAGTATGTATTGTAATTGGAAAAGGGAGGAGCGTTTTAATAGCCTTTCTAGATAATTGTGGACTTTCTTCTTTGATACTGCACAATAACTCAACAGATGGCCATTTCTTAAAGATGAGTTCCACTATGGCACCAGGAACCTCTTCAGTGAACTTTTCAGCCTCTGTACACGTGTGAGAAAATGAAGCCAAACGACTTATGAAGATGATGAAAGCAGCTGTGACCCCCAGGATACTCTGAAAGGTGCTGGGATCTCCCAGGGATCCTGGACTACGCTTTGTGACTGGCTGGTCCAGACCAACGTTGCCCATCTCCGTGACAACCAGCAGTGGGGAGGGGGCAGCCTGACCCTCACCTGGCTGGCATCGCAGCCTTGGCCTCCCTGAGCTCCATCCCACTCGGCGCAGGCAAGTGCCTGCTCTTCCAGGCTGGATATGACACCTCACCATGGGCCACCTCGGTGTGATGTGAAAGAGACCTGGGCAACTCCAGACCCCCGAGAGCCTCTAGTGGAGATGCTCTAGCCAGGCCCCGCAGGGGGAGAGCTGGGTGCCACAATCACCCGGGACTTCCTCAGATTTAAGGTCTTGACCTCCCATATGAGGTTAACACACAATCCAGGAAAACACAGACAGGGTCAAAAGAAGATAAACTAAAAACAACAACAACAACAACAAAAAAAACACACTGACGTCCCACTTCCAGCCTTTAGTACACAATGGTTTGTTTTGTTAATGAATTTCCGTTATCATGTGAATAGCGCAGTCACATATCTCTGTGTGGGTGTTAAAAGCGTTACTCTGTTCAAAGTAAACACCTAAAATATACTACAAGTCAATAGCCCTGTTCCTTTATTTAAAAATAAAATACGCGGGGAGTTTCAAGAAAAGGAAAGGAAGGGGTCTCCCCGGCCCCGGGGAGGCTGTGCTGGTGGCTAAACTGGGCGTCCGGGCGTCTAGCAGTCACAGCCTCACGGTCGCCGCGCCTCCTGCAGGGGGCACCATGTTTCGGGCGGTGGCCCCCCAGACGCTCCCATATCTAGTCTTCCTCCCCCTCCTGCCGCAGCTTTGCTGGGCACCCCCAAGAATCAGGGGTTCACCAGTGGTGACCCCAGAGGTGAGGACACAACCTAGGGGAACTTGGGGCAGTGACCCAAGAGGAAGACGCCATCTTCCACAGAAGCTTCTGAACCAAAAGGGTGTGGAAGAGGGCGGGGCAGGGCAGCCCCCTGTGCTCTGATGCCCAAACCCTCACCTCCTCTTTGGTGGGATGGTTCCCACACACCCAGGAGAAGGCAATGGGGATCACAGGTGGGAGACACAGTAGCTCCTCACAGCCCCAGACAAATCACCCCCAGATAAATCTAAGGAATGACTAAGCCCCTTTTGTTCTCTTTGGGTCACTTCCTGGCAGAGCCAGAGTTCTGAGATCCCTGGCAAGGGAACCCTCAAACAAACATGGACTCATTTGGGGTCTGTTACTGTTACATTTTTAAACTTTAGCAAAAAACATCTCATCCATGTGCCGCCACCCACAGGCTGTTCCGAGCTTTGTCTTCCTAATTCGAGTCATTCTTGCTGTCTGAAAGATGAGAAAGAACCCCACACAGCTCTCTGCGCGGCTCTGCTACCTCGGAGACAGGCACGATTGCCCTGCATCACGTCACCGCCTGCCGTGATGAAGGAGGGAATGGTCTGTGGCAGTGAGGAGGGTGGAGAGAAAACTCAGCCAGGAGAAACACCTGTGAGCAGTCGGGCTCTTACGTGAGCTTGCTGGGGGCCCAGGGGCTCATCTTCTCAGGACGGCAGTTTCCTCATCAATATTGTCTGAATATCCTAAATGAAGGCAAGACTTTACGTCATGCAGATACATTTCAGTTTTGAAACAATTTAGTTTCATCTACAATGTGAACAATAAACCATGGAATTGGGAAGCAGGTGTGGCTCAAGTGATTGGGCTCCCGTCTACCATATAGGAGGCCCAGGGTTCGATTCCCGTGAAAGGTCCCAGGATCTGTTCCCGGTGCCACTTAAAGAGAAGACAAGCAGACACAGAAGAACACACAGCAAATGGACACAGAGAGCAGACAACGGGGCGGGGAATAAATAAATCTTGAAAAAAATATAAAACAAGAGTATTGGCCAGGCTGGGCCTACAGTCTGGGAGGTGGGAACTGAGCTCCCCCATCTGGCCAGTCCACAGGGTGTGAAGAGAGGGCATGACAACTCATCCCCCGAGGCCCCCAGCCCCTGGCATTTCAGGGAAGAGTCCAAGGCCACAGGGGTCAACAGAGGGCCGTGGGCACTGTGTGGGCAGGTGGTCCCAATGGTAAGTTTGTGGCCGGGCACGTCTACAGGGGAGGCTCTGAGCGAAGGTTACGAACGAGACCAGGAGAGGTCAGGTCCCCATGCAGGGACTGCAGGGCCTGGCTGTGGCTGTGGCTGGCACCTCAGAAGGCACAGCTGTCCTTCTCCCACACAAGCAACCTCGGGACAGATGGCGGGGGAGGAAGGGCAACTCGAGGAGGCACATTTTAGGAAACTGCCGACGGAGCCAGCTTGGGCTCTCCAAACGTCTTTGGTCTGAGCCAGCATCCTCAGCCAGCTCCCCGCCTTGACAGCAGACCCCCTCCTGTTCAGTGGACCCCTCCAGCTAGGCTGGGTGCCCACAGCTCGCCAACGCCCCCTCCTGGCACTGCTCTACGTGGTGCCTCGAGGATGAGGGCAGGGAGGGTGCCCTCTACGTGGTGCCTCGTCCTTGGAAGAGTTGGGTCCTTAAAACTTCCAAAGAGCAGTGCCGTGGGAGTTAACTACGCATGGTGCCCTTGTGTTAATAAAAGTCCATTTATCCTGGACAAAAATTAACACAGCAATAAAACGGGCTTAAAGAAGGCTGATGGAAAAGCATGGAAGATACACTCAAATTCAGGAGGGGAAGGATGGAATTGACCCAGGGGCCTGGAGGGGAGCAGGGGCGGGGGGATTTTGTGGGAAGAGGGCTCCAGAGCTCTGCTCACTTCTGTAAACCAGGGCACAGAGGGAGGGGCACCAAGGGCCAGGCCTGTCTTTGAGGTCTGTCCAGAGGAGCTGTGACAGGACAGAGGCTGATAGAGAGAGAGAGGAGTGTGGGTGCTGTGCCTGTACATGTGATTGCACGCGCACATGCTCACATGTGCTCGCGGGTGTATGTGATCCCGTGTGTACCTGCTCACACGTGTGCGTGTGCTTGCACGTGCTCACCTGTGCACATGCTCACGTGTGTATGTGTGCTCTCGCTCCATGTGTGTGATGCAACGAACAAGAGCCTTCGAGGGGTGAGGACGGGGCATCCTATCCAGGGACAGCCGGAGAAGTCCCGGTTCTGCCAAGGGGCCGCCTTTCCACCTTCCCACCCCACACCCGCGTCCTACTCCTCTCTACCCTGCGCCCAGCACAGGGCCTGGCCCAAAGCAAATCTGTTACACTGAACTGCATTTCGCAGTTCCCCCTTCCCAGACGAGGAGGAATTAAGAAAACAAACTGGACACACTGAGCGCCGGCAGTCGGATGCTAAGCGGTCTCTGCGCCTTGTTGACACATAGGCGGTTTCTTCCTGGAGATTCCCCCCTGCAGAGTAGCGAGCCCCGCAGCGGCCCATCTGACTGCTGAGCCGACTCCCTGCCGAGTCATCGGTGCTGGCGGGCAGGGGCGGGGGCTGCTCCTGGGCTGCCCGACCCCGCAGGGGCCCGGGGAGCCCCACTGGGATGGGGAACAGGAGTTGCCTGGTGACGCTCTCCCGGGAAAATTCCTCGGGGATGCAGGTTCATGAACCCCAGGCAATTTTTTGAGGCAGATCTGTAAAAGCAAACATTCTTACAGGGGATCTAATTCTCCTTCCCCTGTGGGCACCCTGGGCATTATTCACTGCAGACAAATGCAGCAGCCTCCGCAAGCCCCAGCTGACTAGTCTCTGCTGAGCACCGGTCATTACTACCCAGCTCACTTGCTCCTCTCCAGGGCCAGTTATAAAGAATAGTATAAAGGAAAGACACCCTAAACTCATTCATCATCATCCCACCCCCCAAATGATGACTCTTAATATTTTAATGTAATGCCTCCCAATTTTTTCTAGGTATTTACATACAGAATTTAAATAAAATTTGGTTCCTTGTATGAACACCGTTTTACTGTTTTCCAATCATATGATACTTTCCCACATATTAAAATTTTTTTCAAAAATATGATTTTTTAATTGTGATTTAGTATTCTGGATATAATATATCTTGCCATTTTCCTGTTTAGGGGCGTATAGATTGTTTCCAATTTTTCTCTATAATATTCAGCACTAAAACGAATATCCAAGATAAATCTTTGTGCATATCTGATTATTTCCTCAGTACAAATTCCCAAAAGGGAAAGGAAATATATTATTTTCAAATGTATCTTTAGGACTTTTACTACAGTAACATTCTCAGCCTCTTAAAGCCTCAGGCCCACTCTTACCCAAGTACATCTAGAATTGGTCATCCCAAAAAGTTCTATTTGGAAGCAGCTGTGTCTGGTTTACCTAATAGAGATTTTGTATTTTTGAACTCAGAACTCAAAGACAGAGGAGCCTATCTGTAAATCTCTAGTAAACTGGTTTCAATAAGGCATACAGTCCCCTAGTCACTCAAAAAGGCCTCCTCTC
>JAQZBX010088946.1:0-12689 GCA_029593785.1 Cabassous unicinctus
ACAAGGAAATGTTGATGGACAACTCCCATCTCAAGGAACAGAGAGTGTTTGCAACTGCAAACAAGATATTCCCATCAATCTTCCCCATGGGAACTAAGCCCCCTCTCAATTAGAGGCAGAGTGGGCATCACCATCCCAGAATTCTCAGGATTGGTGAATGAACAATGGACTAGTGTAGACTTATTGGTGTTCTACTATAGGCTTATTCTCATTGTAGCAATGGAAGAACTTTTATCACTGATGTGGAAATAGTGGCCACCAGAGGTTCTGAGAGGATTGAGAGGGTAAAACAGGTGTAAAATGAGGGCATCTTTGGGACATTGGAATTGTCCTGAATGATGTTGCAATGATGGATACTGGCCATTATAAATTTTGTTATAACCTACAAAATTGTGTGAGACAGACTGCATACTATTATGTAAACTACAATCCACAATTAGTGGCAGTGCTCCAATGTGTTCATGAATTGTAATAAATGTACTACACTAATGAAGGAGGTTCCTAATGTGGGCAAATGTGGGAGGGGAAGGGAGTGGGACATATGGGGATTCCTTATATTTTTATGTAATATTTATATACTTAAGCAAATATATATATTTAAATATACACTAAAAAGGAGAAATTGCTTAAATTGAAGTTCTAATTGAACATCTTGAAGAGCTAGAAAAAGAACAGCAAACTAATACAAAACAAAGCTGAAGGAAAGAAGCAGTAAAGGTCAGAGCAGAAATAAATGAAATTGAGAAAAAGAAAACAAAAGAGAATCAACAAAACCAAAAGTTGATTCTTTAAAGAGATCAACAAATTCAACAAACCTTTAGCTAGACTGACAGGGAAAAAAAAGTGAAGACACAAATAAATCAGAAATGGGAAGGGGAATGTTATCTCTGACCCTAAAGACATAATAGAGGACTTTAGAGGATACTATGAACAACTCTAGGCCAAAGGATAAAATGGAGAGTCTACAGCTGCAGGAAGGATAGCTCCATCCATCTTCCCCATGGGATGTAAGCCCCCTACCAATTGGAGATAGAGTGGACATCACCATCCCAGAATCCTCGGGATTGGGGACAGAGCTAAGGACTCGAATGGACTTACTGGTATTTTAGTATAGACCTATTGTGATTCTAGCAATGAAGGAATTACAACATTGATGTGGAGCCAGTGGCCACTGGAGGCTCTGAGGGCAGGGAGAGGGAAAAACAGTTGTAATATGGGGGCTTTTTGGGGACTTGGGAATCATCCTGAGTGATGTTGCAATAACAGATATAGGCTATTTTACATCATCACGTAACATGCAGAACTGTGTGGGATAGAGTGTAGACTACAATGTGAACTATGGTCCATGCTGATTGGCAAAGCCCCAGAATGAGTTTATTGCAATGAATATGCCATACTAATGAAGGATGTTTATGTGGGAGGGTGAAGGAGGTGTGGGGAGTGGGGTATATGGGAATCCCTATATCTTTTGTGTAACATTTATGTAATCTAAGTCTCTTTAAAAAATAAATAAATAAAATAAAAAAGAAACAAACAAAAAAAAGACGAAATGGACAAATTCTTAGAAACAAATGAACCATCTACCCTGATCCTAGAAGAAATAGAAGACCTCAATAAATCAATCACAAGTGAAGAGATTGAAACAGTCATTAAAAACCACCAAAAGATGAAAAGCCAGTGACCAGATGGTTTCACAGGTGAATTTTACCAATCATTCCATGATTATCTAATAAAAATCTTGCTAAAGCTCTTACAAAAAACTGAACAGGAAAGAAAGCTACAAAACTCATTCTATGAAGTGAACATTAACCTAATACCAAAACCAGATAAAGATACTAAGAAAAAAGAAAGTTACAGACCAACATTTCTAATGAATATAGATGCAAAACACCATGAAAATACTTGCAAACAGAATCCAAATCATATTAAAAGAATTATACACCACAATCAAGTGGATTTTATCCCAGGTATGCAAGAGAGGTTCAATACAAGAAAATCAATTAGTGTAATAAATTACATTGATAAATTGAAAAGGAAAATCACCTTATCCACTTGATCAATGGTGAAAAGGCTTTTACAAAATACAGCACACTTTTTTTGATAAAAACACTCCAAATATAAGAGTAGAAGAAAGCTTTCTAAATGAGGAAAAATGCACAAATAAAGATCCTACAGATAGCACTTTACTCAATCGTGAAAGACTTAATGCTTTCCTGCAGAGATCAGGAACCATAAAATGATGCCCCCTGTAACCACTGTTATTTGACATTGCACTTGAAGTTCTAGCTAGAGCAATTAGGATAGAGAAATAAATAAAAGGAATCCAAATATGTAAGGAAGAAGTGAAGCTTTCACTCATTGCTGATATGATCCAATATATAGGAAATCCTGAAAAACACACACAAAGCTACTAGAACTAATAGATGAGGTCAGCAATGTGGCAGGATACAAGGTTAATGTGCAAAATCAAAAGCATTTTTACATATTACTAATGTGCAATGTGTGAACAAATCAGAAAAGAATACAATTTATTATATTGACAAAAAAATCAAATATTTATGAATGAACTTAACTAAGGAAATAAAGGAATTGTAATTTTCAGAAAATTACAATATAATTGCTAAAAGAAACTGAAGAAAACTTAAATAAGTGGAAGGATATTCTGTGTTCAGGGATTTAAAAGCTAAATATCATTAAGATATTAATTCTATACAAACTGATTTACAGATTCAATGCAATCCCAATATAAGTCCCAAAAGCCTTTCTTTCAGAAATGGAAACATCAATTATCAAATTTATTTGGTAGGATAAGTGACCCCAAATAGTCAAAAATATCTTTAAAAAAGAAGAACAAAGCTGGAAGACTCACATTTCCTCACATTAAAACATATTACTTGGTTACAGAGGTTAAAAACAGCATGATCCTGACATAAAGACAAACAGATGATCCAATGAAATGGAATCGTGAACTCAGAAATAGACTCTCACATATACAGTCAAGTGATTTTTGACAAGGCAGCCAAGCCCTCCCAGCTGGGCCTGAAGAGTCTATTCAACAAATGTGCAGAAGCAGTTATGAAGTTGTTTGTAAATCTTTGGATTTCAGTTTTTAAAATTCAGTGAAAGAAAGTAAAAAGACCAGCTATAGATTGGTAGAAAATATTTGTAAATCATATATGTGATGACGGAATCACATCCAGAAGATATAATGAGCACTTAAAACTTAACAAGAAGAAAATTGACCTTACAATTAAAAATTGACAGACCCTTCACCAAGAAGATACATTTTGGAAAACAAACTCCTTGAAATATGTTCAACATCATTATGGAAATGTAAATTTATACTAAGTTGAAATACCATGGATAAAATGAAATATGACATTACCAAATGATGCTAAGGATTTGTAACAAGTGGAAATCTACCACCATGCTGGGAAGAATGTAATATGGTAAAGTCACTTAGGAAAATTTTGTCAGTTTCTAAAGTTAAATTATACACTTATAAAGTGACCCAGCAAAATTTCACTCCTGTGTATTTTTAAGAGATAATATTTCCCAAAGAATGAAAGTGCATGATTAATAGTTTCTGCTTTTTTCACAGTAATCTTTAATTTTGATTATCAATATTTTACCCTCTTTTTCCTTTTCATGTTTCCTTCCTCTCTTTATTATTTCTATCTTCTTATTCTTTCTTTCATTTTTCTCTTTTCCTTCTTCATTCTTTTCCCTTTTTTTCTCTATTCTGTCCTCAATTATCTGGCTTTTTACTGTATAATATTGCATTGTATTTTATTGCATTGTATTGTATTGTATTCTAATATTTCCTGTTTCATTTTTTTCATCTTTTAAAATTTTTATTCCTGCTTCCCATTTTCCCTCTTATTTATTTTTTTCTGTTTCTTTTATGTTATTTTTCCTTCCTTTTTTTTTGCTTTTCCTTTTCTTTTTCTTTTTTCTATTCTTTTTTCTTTCTGTTTTGTGGATCTAATATTTTTTTCTTTTGAACACAGGCAACTACAAGGATATAAAATAAGTGAAACCAATTGATAAAGAGGACTTCTAACACAAAACAAAAGAAAAATAAAACCATAGTTGAGAAAGAGATACTAAAAAATTGAATAAGTCCATCAAGATAAACAGATTCCTAGAAATCAACAAAAAATTACAAGCCATTCTAAGAAATAGAAGTCATGGCGTAGTCTAATAAACAGATAAAAAAACAGGAGATGATTCATAGCATGAAACAACTAATCAAGGATGTTCAAAAAAATATCCTTAATAATTCAATGAAATGAAGAAAGTGGTAGAGGATATCAAAAAGGCACTGGGGGAACATACAGAATAAATTATAAACATACATTAAAAAATAACAGATCTTACAGTGTTGAAAACACAAAGCAAGAAATTGAAAATACACAAGAAGCACATAGCAACAGATTTGAACAGGGAGAGGAAGGAATTAGTGACATTGCAAAAGTCTCCAAATATACAAAACATCTTGAAAAGAAAAAAAATGGGGAATCACACTGCCAAACATTAAAGCAAACTACAATATTAGAGTGGTCAATACAGCATGGAATTGACACCAGGATAGACATTCTGATCAATGAAACTGAATGGAAATTTCAGATATAGACACACACATATTCAGCCAACTGATATTTGACTAAGCCACCAAGCTGACTCAACTGGACAAAATAGTATCTTGAACAAATGGGGCTTGGAGAAGTGGATATCCATATGAAAAAGAATGAAAGAGGATCACCATCTCATCACCTATACAAAAGTTAACTAAAGAAGGATCAATTATCTAAATATGAGAGCCAAGACCATAAAGGCTCCTAGAAGATAATGTAGGGAAGCATCTATAAGATCTGTTAGTAAGAAATCATTTCATAAACTTTACACCCAAAGCATGATCAATGATAGATAAAATAGATAAATGGGATGTACTCAAAATAAAAAAAATGTTTTGTGTTTCAAAGGAGTTTGTCAAGAAAGTTAAAAGGCAGTGTACTCAGTGTGAGAAAATGTTTGGCAACCTCCTCTCTGATAAGAACCACATATCCAGCATATATAATGAAGTTTTTTTTAATATGTATTTTTATATTTTTAAAAGATACTTAGATTACATAAATGTTCAATAAAAAGTATATGGGATCCCATATGTTCTTCTTCCCACACTGCCCACATTTTCCCACATTAGTAACATCCTTCATCAGTGTGATACATTCATTTTTATACATGAACACATTTTTGAGCATTGTCATTAAGTATGGTTTGTAGTTTACATTGTAGTTTATACTGTCTCATACACAATTCTGTAGATTATGGCAAGATATACAATGGCCTGAATCTGTCATTGCAATGTCATTCAGGACAATAACCAAGTCCCAAAAATGCCCCCATATTACACGTTTTTCCCTCTCCCTGCCCTTAGCACATCCAGGGGCCACAGCCTCTACATTAATGATATAATTTCTTCAATTGTCTATAATAGAATACCAGTATGTCTACTTTAGTCCATAGTTCATTCCCCAATCGTAAGGATTCTGGGATGGTGATGCCCACTCCAACTTTAAGAGAAGGGGTTTCAGTCTCACATGGCTGATGGATGGGACTCACTTGCTTGAAGTTGTAGACCCTCTCGGTTCCTTGGTATGGTGGTAACCCATTATCTCCTCCTTGTTAGTTTTCCTGAGTGATTACAATGAACTGCCGAGTAGCTGATGCAACTCTGCTGAGTTTCAGGGCCAAGCTGGCACATGTGCAGCCCAAAGATTAAGCCGCTTGGACACACACATACTAACTCTAGTATTAATTATAAGTCCAAATAGAAGGTACAGTAGAGCGAAATGTCTGGAAACTACTGAGTCCAAATCTGTTACACTTGGGAGCATAAATTCCATAAGGCACCAAACTTGTGAGCTATCTGTCCTGACTATAGTTTCTGGATGTCTCCAGAGGACTCAGGGGTACTGCTTTTTGGGGTACTATCTACTTTTGCTTTCAATTGGATTCTGCTGAGATGTGCATAAGCATAGCATCTGGAATCACCTCCTGACTCACTTTAACGTCTCTTAGCCATATAAACTCATTTGTCTTTACCTTTTCTCCCTTTTGGTCAAGGTCTTTTTCCACTTGCATTGCTAGTTGGTGCTTGGTAGTAATCCCTTGGTGCCAGGGAGTCTCATCCCTGGCAGTTATGTCCTTTGCTGGGGGGAATGTAATGCTTTTATATGCCAAGTTCAGCTTAGAGAGAGGCCACATTTAATCAACAAGGAGGCTCTCAGTAGTTAATTCTTAGGCACTCTAGAATACCAGGCTAAGTTTCAATTTCAAGAGTAATTGTTCATAAGCATTGTCAGGAATATCAAAAGCCCATTAATAAGGCATCCTCCTTCACTAGTCATTGCCCCTCTACGTGGGGGATTCTTGCTGCTCCATTGGATGATGTGGCAGGGATCCCCAGGATAGGAATTTGATATTCTTTCAGTTATTGTGTGAATCTCTAACCACTGTGACAATGCCCCATGAATATTTGAACAGATTGTTATGCCTTATATTTATGCCCAGGTTAACTTTCTCCCATGAATCCTTCATCACTGATACCTTACAGCAATGATCCTCCCTGTCACAGTTGTAAACCTTCTGTGATCCAAAACTTCTTTAAAAACAAAACCAATAAAATAGCCAAAGACAATTCATAGGAAAATGAAATAATGATCATTTCAAAACTAAGAAATAAAACACAAAAATAAAAATAAATTTGGGATAATAAAATAATGAAAAAATATTAAAATTTTTTGACATTTGGTTTCATTACTGTAAGACCTGTTGGCCTGTATGTACAGTGATTTTTTCTTCCATTTATTCCACCAGTGTCTTATTTTTTCATTTTGTCTTTAAAGAATATTTAGTTTACAGAGAATTCATGTACACAATACAGGGGACTCCCATATACCCAACATCCTTCCCCTTTACCTTCTTCCCCTATTAATAACATTTCATATGTGGATGATACATTTGTTACAACTGATATACAAATAGTGAAACATAGCTACTAATCATGGTCAATGGTTTACATTATGGTTTACATTTTAGACCATACACTTTAATAAATTTTGGTGATATTTAACACAGCCTGTGTCCATCATTGCAAGATCATGTAGAACACTTCCATTGCCCCCAAAATGCCCCCTTTCCCATGTATTCTATTCCTCCTTCCTACTCCCCTTGGGGCCCATGGCAACCACCAGGCTGCACTCTTTGCAGGACCAGATTCATAGTTACTTGCAACAACACTGAGGCCTTGACACACTGGTCTGCCTTTCCCTTTGAGACACTGCCCATGCTCTCAAGAGACTCCCACCACCCTATATGAGATCATAGTGGGCCTCCACAGGATGGGAGTCCAATACCTTCCTGCTCATTATGTGGGTCTCTGTCATTTGATCTAAGACACTATGATAAGATGAACACTCACAAAGTCTCTAGAAGCCTGCTGTGGGCATACCATGTCCTAAATGACCCGCAAATCCAAAACCCTAAACTAGTAACCCTACCTTGCCCTATTGACAAAAGAGCATTCCCAAATTTGTAGATTCAATCACGTACCCACCAATCCCAAATGTTTACCTAATCTCTCCCCCAATCTTTCCCCCAGTCCCATGGACAGTTCAAACCACCCAAACCACTCTACACACTGACAAACATTCACCACCCAATCCAATAGTATCACTGTGCCTCTGTCATACCCCTCCAATGCACAACTACACACCTCCACCTTATCATAGATTTTGTCAATATGGATGTTGGCTCACAACCTTGTTCTCCCTTTCTATTTACTGTAAACCTATCTTCCAGACTCTGGCTCTGTGAGTCTGCTCAATTTGCTTAAGTCATTTATCAATGAGGTCATGTAATATTTGTCCTTCAGTGCCTGGCTTGCTTCACTCCACATAAGGTCCTTAAGATTCATCCATGCAATCCCATTTATTCATACTGTATTCCTTCTAACAGCTGAGAAATATTCCACTCTATGTGTATATATATGCATATATACACCACAATTTGTTTATTTATCCATTCATCTGTTGAAGAGCATTTGGGTTGATTCCAATTTTTGACAATAGTGAATAATGTCACTATGAACATTGGAGTGCATATATCTGTTGATGTCATTGCTTTCAATTCTTCTGGGTATACATCCATTAGTGGAATTGCTGGGTCATATGGCAGTTCTATAGTTTCTTTGCTGAGGAACCATCAAACAGTCCTCCACAATGGCTACACCATTCTATATTCCCACCATCAGAGAATGAGTGTTTCCATTCCTCCATATCCTCTCCAACAATAATAGTCCCCCCCCTTTCTTTTTAACACCCACCAATTTAATGGGTGTAAGATCTCACTGAAGTTTTGATTTACATTTCCCTAATCGCTAATTATGTTAAGCATCTTTTCATGGGTTTTTTTAGCCATTTTATTTTTTCTTTGTAGAAGTGTTAATTCAAAATACTTGCCATTTTTTAAATGAGTTGTTTGTCTTTTTATTTTCAAGGTATAGAATGTTTTTTTCACATGCTAGATATTAGGCTACTATCAGATATATGGTTACCAAACATTTTCTCTCATTGAATAGGCTGCCTTTAAACTTTTTTGACAAACTCCTTTGAGGTGCAAATATTTTTAACTTTAAGGTCGTCCCATTCATCTATTTTGTTTTGTTTTTTTTTTGCTCATTCTTTAGATGTGAAGTTCATGAAACTATTTCCTAATACAAGAACCTTTAGATGCTTCCCTACATTATCTTCCAAGGTCTTTATGGTCTTGGCTCTTATATTTAGATCTTTGATCCATCTTGAGTTAATTTTAGTATAAGGTGTGAGATGGTGTTGCTCTATCATTCTTTTGGATATGGATATCCAGTTCTCCAAGCACTATTTTTTGAAGAGGGCATTCTCACCCAGTTAAGTGGTCTGGGTGGCCTTGTCAAAAATCAGAATTCTGTAGATGTGAGAATTTGTATCAGAACTCTCATTTTGGTTCTATTGGTCAGTGTGACTATCCTTGTGCCAATGACATGAACTTTTGTCCACTGTAGGTTTGTGATATGTTTTAAAGTCAGGTAGTGTGATTCCTCTGATTTCAGTTTTTTTTTTAATATGCTTTTGGCTATTCAGGGTCTCTTGCCTTTTGAAATCAATTTCATAGTTAGCTTTTCCAATTCAGTAAAAATGCTGTGGTGATATTTGTTGGGATTGCATGTAATCTTTAAATCTTTTTAGGTAAGACAGAAATTTTAATGATGTTTAGTGTTTCTATACATGAACAGGGAATATTCTTCCATTTATTTAAGTGTTTTTGATTTACTTCAACAGTTTTGTGTAGTTTTCTGCATATCAGTCATTTAAATCTTTAGTTAAATTTATTCCTAGGTATTTCTTTTAGTTGTTATTGTAAATGAGATCTTTGTCTTCATTTCCTCCTTATATTGTTCAATATTTGTGTATAGAAATACTACTGAGTTTTGCAACTTCATTTTATAGCCTCTGACTTTACTGAATTCAATCATAAGCTCTAGAACCTTTGTTGTAAGTTTCTCAGGGCTCTTTACGTATAGGACCATGTCATCTGCAAATAGTGATATTCTTACTTCTTTCTTTCCAGTTGGGATGACTTTTATATATTTTTCTTGCCTAAGTGCTTAACCAAGTACTTCTAACACAATGTTAAATAGAAGTGGTGAAAATTGGCATCCTTGTCATGTTCCTGATCTGAGAGAGAAAGCTTTTAAGATTTCACCCTTGATTATGATTTCTGTGGGTTTTTCACATATGCCCTTTATCATATTGAGGAATTTTCCTTCAGTTCTTATGTTTTGAAGTGTTTTTATTAGGAAATAGTACTTTATTTTACTGAATGCTTTTTCTACATCTATGGAGATAATTATGTGATTTTTTTCTTTTGATCTGTTTATGTGTTGTGTTACATTTATTTATTTCCTTATGTAGAAACATCCTTGCATATCATGGATGAAACTCATTGTTCATGGTGTATATTTTGTTTGATGGGTTCTTGAATACTATTAGTAAATATTTTCTTGAGGATTTCCACATCTAGGTTCACTAGAGAAATTGTTGTATAGTTTTTGTTTTCTTGCAACCTCTTTGTTTGGCTTTGATATTAGAATGATACTGTCATTATGGAATGAGATAGGAAATGTTCCACCCACTTCCACTTTTGGAAGAGTTTAAGCAGTATTTTGGTTAGTTCTTTCTGGACTGTTTGGTAGAATTCACCTGTGAAGCCATCTGGTTTTGGGTACTTAGTTGGGAGGATTTGATGACTGATTCTACCTCATTACTAGTGATTGGTCTGTTGAGTTCATCTATTTCTTCTTTCATAAATATTGGCTGCTTGTGTGTTTGTAAGAATTTGTCTATTTCTTCTAAATTTTCTGTCTTGGCTAATAATTTTTCAAAGTATCCTCTTGTGATACTCTTTATTTCTGTGGAGCCAGTGGTGATATCCCCTTCCTCATTTCTTATTTTACGTATTTGCATCTTCTCTCTTTTTTTCTTTGTTAGGCTAGCTAAGGGTTTATCAATTTTATTAATCTCAAAGAACTAGCCTTTATTTTATTTGTTGTGGTGCTTTCTTAGTTTCAATTTCATTTAGCTCTGTTCTAAATTTAGTTATTTCCTTCTTTCTACTTCCTTTGTGATTAGTTTGTTGTTCTTTTTCTATTTCTTCCAGTTGTGTTGTTAGGTCTTTGATTTTAGCTCTTTCTTCTTCTTAATATAAGCATTAATGGATATGAATTTTTCTTGCAGTTTAGCTATTTCTGTATCCCATAGATTTTAATATGTTGTGCTGTCATTTTCATTCATTTCAAGGTAGTTACTGATTTCTTTTGATATTTCCTCCTTGACCCACTGTTTGTCTAAAAGTGTGTTGCTTAACTTTCATATCTTTGGGCCTAGTCTGTTTCTGTGTCCTTTAATGATTTCCAGTTCATTCTATTGTGTTCAGATAAATTACTTTGAATAATTTCAATCTTTCTTAATTCATTGAGAGTTGTTCTGTGGCCTAGAATGTGGTCTATCCTGGAGAATGATCCAAGTGCACTTGAGAAGAATGTATATCCTGCTGTATTGGGGTGTAATGTTTCGTATATGTCTATCAGGTCCAGATCCTCTAATGCATTATTCAAATTCTTTGTTTTTTTTAATTGATTCTCTGTTGAGCTATTCTGCCTAATGGTGATAATGGTATATTAATGCCCCCCACTATAATTGTAGAGGCATCTATTTCTTCTCTTAGATTCTCCAGTGTTTGCCTCAAGTATTTTGGGATGCCCTGGTTAGGTGCATAAATGTATAAAATTGTTCTCTTTTCTTCATATATTACCCCTTTTAATCTATTGTAATCAAAAGAACTATAAATTAATTTAATATCTATTGTCTATCATTAACTCTTACAATAGTTTTGCATTTGAAGTGTTTTTTTGTCCTATATTACTATAGCTACCCTGAACTATTTTGGTTATTGTTTGCTTGTAAAAAATTTTTCCAAACATTCACTTTCATCCTCCTTGCATTCCTGGGACTATGGTGAGTTTCTTGTAAACAACATATAGATTGGTCATATTTACTTATACATTCTGACATTGTGTCTCTTGACTGGTGTGTTCAACATTCAATGATATAACTGTTGAGGAATTACATACATTAGCTATATTTTCTTTGGTTTTATTTATGCCATATGTTGTTTTTATTTCTCTTTTTATCTTTTTAGTTATTCTTACTATACTTTAACTCTGTTTATACTGTTTTTTTGTTGTTTTGTTTTGTTTTGTTTATTTTTCTTTTCAACCTGCAGAATACCCTTTAGTATTTCTTGAAGGGCAGGTTTCTTATTGACATACTCTCTTAATTTGTTTATTTGTGAATATTTTGAACTGTTCCTTATTTTTGAGTGTGAGCTTTATGGTTACAAATTCTTGGCAGGAAGACATTTTTTTCTTTTAGCACCTTAGCTATGTCATATCACAGCCTTCCTGCCTCCATGGTTTCAGATGAGAAATCAGCACTTAATCTTATTGCGCTTCCCTTTCATGTGATGTATCTCTTTTCTTTTCCTGCTTTAAGTATTCTCTCTTTGTCTTGAGCCTTGGGAAATTTGACCTATATATATCTTGGAGTATGTTTGTTAGGATTTTGCTGTTTGGGGTGTGTGGCCTTTTCTGTATATGTATGTCTATCTCCGTCAATACAATTGGGAAGTTTTCTGACATTATATTCTCCAATACTCCTTCCATCCCCTTTCCCATCTTTTCTTCCTCTTGGAGGCCTATAATGCACGTGTTTGAGTATTTTGTCTTGTCACTCAAATCCCTAAATCCCTGCTAGGTTTTACTATCTTTTTATCTTTCTCCTTTACTATCTCTTTATTTTCAGTTGTACTGTCTTTCACATTACTGATTCTTTCCCCTGTCTGTTCAAATCTGCTGTTAAATGCTTCCAGTGTATTTTTTTTTTATTGTGGGTAAAAATAAAATTTTCACAATACAATACAATATTTGCAAAATGATATATAGATATATATGCATATATGAGCATTTGCTTACATAAATGTTATTTTTTTTCCTATATATATTTTAAAAGATGCTTAGATTACATAAA
>JAQZBX010088947.1:0-12690 GCA_029593785.1 Cabassous unicinctus
TTTGATTCCCGGGGCCTCCTGGTGAAGGCAAACCGGCCCGCATGGCGCAGTGAGCGAGCTGGCGCAACAAGATGATGAAACAAAGGGAGACAAGCAGACACAGAAAAATGCACAGCAAATGGACACAATGAGCACAAGCAGCAAGGGGGGGATAAATAAATAAAAATAAATCTTAAAAAAAAAAAAAGTTACTTTCAATGTAAATAATCTAACCTCTCTGTACCTCCATTTCCTCATCTTAAAAATGGGTATAATAATAATTCTCAGTTTCTAAGGTTGATGAATTATTTCATGTAAAGTGCACAGAACAGCCCCTGGCACGTGGTAAGTACTCAGTTAGTGTTAGCTAATTTATTATGAGATACTTTTCCTGATATCTCAAAGACAATGATAAAAGGAAAGGCTCTGATGACTGCTGCGAGAGGAAAGAGCAACCCTGCACTGGGAGGGCCTGAGCGGACTCTTCCTCTAACATGCTGCATTACTTTGGAAAAGTCCCTTTCCCTCTTTGTCTGTCTTAGTTTCCCAGGGCTGCTGTAACAAAGTACCACAAATTAGTTGCCTTAAACAAGAGAAATTTATTGTCTCACAGTTTTGGAAGCCAGAAGCCAGAAATCAAGGATCATACTTCCTTTTAAGAGAAGGAAGGCATTCCATGCCTTTCCTGGCTTCTGGTGGGTGGCCAGCAATCTATGGTACTCACTGCCTGTGTGGCATAATTCAATCTCTGCCTCTGTCACATGGCCCTCTCTCAATCTCTCTCTCTCTCTCTGTTTCTCTCTAAATTTCCTTGCCTTATAAGGACACCAGACATATCGGATTAGGGTTCATCCTAATCCAGTTTGGCCTTATCTTAACTAATAACATCTTCAAATATCTTATTTACAAAACAGTTCACATTCACAGGACTAGGAGTTAGGACTCGGACATGCCTTTTTGGGAAACAGAATTCAATCCATAATAGGGTCTTTGTTTAAAAAAAAAATCCACTAACATTTTAGGCACACACAATTCTTTCCTCTCAGCACAATTCTCATTTCAGTTTCCACTAAGCCAGGCCCCTCAGCATGTCTCTAAGTCTCAGAGACAAATTCAAGTTCTCAAACCATCTGAAACCCACCAGCCCATGTGCTAGCGGTTATTGTGAAACATGCAGAGAACCTGATCCCAAAGGAAATGTGGCAGAATATGGTAGAAGCACATCACCAGCGGATCATCAGGAAACTATCTAACACAGCCATGCTCATTGCTGACCCCAGTCATTATCCAACTGGGATGCAACCACCTTGAGGCTCTGCTTTCAGAGGGATGGCAGGACAAGGAAGGGCTCGTCATCACAAAGCAGCCATGTGCCTATGTGTATATATGGTAACTAATGACAATGGAAAGTGGAATAATCTTTTGGTCTAAGGATAATGAATAGAAAATGACTTTCCAAGTTCTACCTTCAATAGGATATATGGGTGTAATATACTCTCATTTGATTGATTTGGTCTACCCCATCTCTCTGAATCACACTGAAGCTATTGTTGACATAACATGCTCATTCCTTCATCCATCCATCATCTGTTCATCAAACATTTATTGAGTGTCACAGAACTCAGGCAATGACCTGCTGGGTCAAAACAGCAACATAATGTTCTACATGACTTTCTATCCTCTTTTCCTTGCCCTCACCAGTTAGAACACTCCTCAACAGGACATCTTTTACCCTGCTTAATACTAGAGGGGACTTTTTCTGCCTTTCTTCAACATTTATTTATCAAGGAGCCAGTACAATAATGGTAATAAAAGTACCTAACAGTCATTGAGTACTTAATATGCACAAGGCACTTCTGAGCATCTAAATGCACACATTTATTGGCCTTACTTATACCACCATATTCCCATTTTACAGCAAGCAAACGAAGGCACGAAGCAGCCAGGTAACTTGTGTAAAGTCTCACTGCTGGCGATACAGCAGCCAGAGCTGAACCCAGTTCTCTCTGAAATCAGAGTCAAGCTCTCAGCAGAAGTCTGAACTGCCTTCCACCGCCGGTGAGGTGGAAAGAACACCGGCTTCAAGTCAGATGGGCCTGGCTTAGAAAATCTCCTCACTGCACGATTTGGGGCAACTGCCCACAATTCAGTTTCCTCAGCCACGAATTGGGGACAAAGGAGAGGGCTGTTGTGAGGGTTTAAAGAGAAGCATACATTGAATCTCTCATGCACTGAGTAACAAACACACTCATAATTGGTGGCTGTTACTAGAAATAGTCCCCCAAGTCCACAACATTGTTTAAGTGGGTAGTTTGTCTTAAAATTTCCCCTAAAAAGATAATTATGCCAAGTTCAATAAGCCAGAGAAAACAGAGAACAGATTATGTGATACATATATATATATATATAATTTTATATATATATAAAATTCTAGAAAACGAAACTAATCTACAGTGACCGAAAGCAGATGGGCGGTTATCTGAGGACAGTGGGAGGAGGACAGGGGCAGAAGGGAGCCATTACAAAGACACACAAGGCAACTTAGGGAGGTGATGGACAAGTTCATTACTTTGAGGTCATGCTTTCACAGGGGTACACTAGTCAAAATGTATCAAATTTTACACTTTAAATATGTGCAATGTTTTTGTATATTAATTATACCTCGTGAAGTTCTTTTAGAGCATTTCCAGCATGTGAGCTCCCTATTTAAGGAGAATCCAGTTTTACCATCACTAGCTCGGTGATGCCATCCTCACCACCGTACAGCACCCAGAGCTGCAGTTGAGGTTGCTGAGCTCACGGTTTGAGCAGATCTCTCTTTTCTTTCTGGGTTCATCATGTGGCAGGAGGAGGACAAACAGGTAGTGATGGTGGGAGGCAGGTGGGTGCTTGACAAGCCAGGGAACTTAGCAAACATTATTTGATGATTTGATGAAGTCCTGGACAACATGATGAGGAGAGGCTTTTGTAAACAAAAGGGCTTTTCTAATTCTTGATCTTAGCCCTGCACTGATCTAGATAATTCTGTTTAATTAAAATGATTTTAGTCATTTGAGTCATTGGGCACCTTTCAATGGGGTCAACCAAGCTAATGGGCAATGGGGACGCCAGAATATTACAGTTACTACAATAAAGGCAACTGTGCAGATAAATCAGAAACTGAAAATCTTTCTGACTTGCAGGCACATCACATTAAGTGAAGAATCAATAATTTCTCATATGGTCCTTTTTGCTTGGGCAATTCAAAACCTAGCCTTTAGGTAGTCTGAAAATGTGTTTTTATTCAGCCTTTGAGAGCAGGGAGCAGCTGATATTAGTAATAAGAGAAGCTAACATTTACTGAGAACTTACCAGAGGCCAGCCACTGTTCTAAGCACCTTATTTGTATTGGCTCATTTGACCTGAACAACACACCTATTAGATAGACTGCTATCATCATCCCTATTTCAGAGATGAGGAAATGGAAGCACAAAACAGTTCAATAATTTGATTGAGCCCACATGGCAAGAAGTGGCATTTTAACTAATAACAGTAACAGCTATGGTTTCTTTAGCAGCTATTCTGTGATAAAACTATGCCTAGCATTTTATGTTTTAATTCTTAAACTGATGTTAAAACCACACCATGACCTAGGTATAATCCTCCTCCTCTTACAAATGGAGAGACTGAAGCTTTGTAAAATGTTAAGTAATCAAAAGTAGAGTCAGATTTTCGAAGTACATTCCTCTGATTCCAAATCTTTCCCTCATGTTAGTAAATTCCATCTCTCAGTTGTGAGAGAGAGACACACAGCAAAGGCTGAAGAGGACAAAGCTCTTGTTTAACTTTACTTGTAGTTTTTAGTAACGGTTATTTTTAAAACCCAGGGAATGCAATTCTAGTCATAGGAAATGCTTTGGAAAGCAATAAAGTGGATTAAATTAAACTATGGTTTGATGGTGATGATTTAGCAAACTGCAGTGGTGTTAGTAAAAATGAAATAGAACATCTCTTTGCATATTATCTCCCTAAAGAGTATCTCATAAGAAACACTCTTTGCTCATAAAATAATGAGTCTATAGAACATATAACAAACATAAACTACAATAAATGAAAACATGCTTCTTGCAGAAACTCTGTCTGCCATACAGCAACATAAACCAATTAGGTGGAAGGGTATTAAAACAGTGAGTTGGAAGAAACGAGAAGGGATATGAGCAATTTCAAGCAGGCTTAGATTTGAAAACAAAGCCAGTTCATTAGTATACTTCTCACTCCTTCCCCTTGTATCTATCCAATGCAGATGTATTCAACACCCGCCATGGGTTAGCTTAAGGGACACAGAGTTGAAGGAATGGTCTTGCCCTCAGGGAATCCATGGTCTGGTGGGGGAGACCGACATGGCCCTAAAGCAAGATAATTACAGTGTAATGAAGCCCTCAGAACCTTCCTATTTAGAATAAAATCCAAACTCCTGAGCTTGGCCCTCCATCTCTAAGTCTATAGTCTAATCTCCTACGGGTCTCCCCAACCTTCTTGCAGTTGCTCAATACTCCAAACTCTTACTCCTCTGCATCTGCTTTTCCCTCTACCTGGAATGCCCTCTCCATCCACATCCTCAACACACACACACACACACACACAATCAACTTTTCTTGAGGGAATGAAGAAAGAATTTCCATAGGAAGTGATATATAAGCTAGATTCTGAAGGAGAAGATGAGGTTTATCAAAGTAGAGAGAAGGAAAGGCAAGACAACAAGTAGATACAGTAGGGGTAAATGTGTTGACCCATGAAAAAGCAAGGTGTATTTGGGGAATGGAAGGAAGGGTGGGGTGCTGGAGTGTATGGAGGGTGGAATAAAAGGAGAGCGTTGCTGGGGGCCCAGTCTCCAAGCATCTCTCTGTCAAGGTCAGCAGCCTTTGCAGCTTGCAATGGGCTATGTGGGCCCAGGCAGCCACCAAAGGGGTCTAAGCAGAGCACTGCTCTTAAGTGATGTGCCACACTAATGAAACATGTTTATGTGGGAGGTTGTGGGAAGTGTGGGAGGTGGGGAACATGGGAATCCCTGTAAATTTTGTGTAACATTTATGTAATCTAAGCATTATATATAAGAGAACAGGTTGTGGTGCTGACTAGAACTAGCAAGTGGGCTCATGTACAGAACAAAGTTTGTGGTGCTGTCTAGGGTCAGCAAGTGGACTGTGTACAGATCACTCACTCTGGTGCTGACTATAATGACCAGGTGAAACCATGTACTGATCTCAGGTTGTGGTGCTGCCTAGGGTGAGCAGGTGGAGCCGTGTACTGACCACAGGTTTTGGTGTTGTCTAGAGCCAGCAGAAGCACCTGTGTACAGATCACAGGTTGTGATGCTGACTCTAATCAGCAGGTAGACCATGTACACAGCATTGGTTGTGTTTTTGACTAGAGACAACAGGTGGACCCGTGTACTGACCACAGGTTGTGGTTGTCCTAGAACCAGTAGGTGGACTTTTATTGAACACAGACTGTTGTGCAGACTAGAATCAGCAGGTGGACCTGCGTACAACCACAGGATGTGGTGCTGACTAGAGCCAGCAGGTGGACCGTGTACAGAGCACAGTGTGCGGTGCTCAATAGAACCAAAAGGTGGAACAATGTACAGAGAGAGGTTGTTTTGCTGATAGAAATAGCAGATGGACCCGTGTACTGACTACAGGTTATGGTGTTGACTAGATCCAGCAGGTGGACCCATGTGGCCCACCGGTTGTGGTGCTGACTAGAGCCCGCTTGTGGACCATGTACTGACCACAGCTTGTGGTGGTGATTAAAGCCAGCTAGTGGTCCATGTACAGACCACAGGTTTTGGTGGTGATTAGAACCAGCAGGTGGACAATGTACAGAGCACAGGTTGTGCTGCTCACTAGAACCAGCAGGTGAAATCATGTACAAGGCAGAGTTTGTGGTGCCAACTAGAAACAGTAGCTGAACCTGTGTAGACCACAAGTTGTGGTGCTGATAGAGCCAACAGGTGGCCCCATGTATTGACCACAGGATGCAGTGTTGACTATAACCTGTAGGTGGATCATGAACTGACCACAGTTTCTGCCGCTGACTAGAACCAGCAGGTGGATCCGTGTACTGACCACAGTTTGTAGTGCTGACCACAGCCAGCAGGTTGACCCGTGTACAGAGCATATATATGTATAAAGACTTTTGTTTTGGAAGAAAAGGCCTCTGGCAGCTGCGTAGAAGACAGACTAGAATTTTTCAGATAAGGAAACTGAGGTTGAGGGAGGAGAAAAGATTTGCCAAAGGTTACAGTTGGTGAGGACTGGTACCTGGAACTAAAACCATGGTTTGTGACTCCATATCTACTCACATCTAAACCTCTGGTTAGCTTGTTAAAAAGTGCCCTCTGAAATGGAATCAAAAGAAGAATAGGGTTCCCACAGCTTCTAATAACTTCTTCTCTTGGCAAAGTGAAAATTCCAACTACCAATATTTTTTAAAAAGGGGATTAATTGATGGACACCTTTTAAAACATCCACACCGGGCACCTCAGAAAGTAGCAGGGCAGCAGAAACTGCCTGCATAGACCACACAGGGCTCGCCGGGGCTCCTTCAGAGAAAGCTGTGATCACCTGCAGGGAAGCAGTGCTTTGTCACCTTCACTTAAAGGGCTTGGATGGAAGCGACAGCTGGCTTGCCTCCTGATGGCCCAGCAGCCACCATTATGGAAAACTGTGTCACACTGGGGGAAATTTAACCACAGTCATGACAGCTGTGAGTAAGGAAGAGCACTGTGGGCTATGTATGGATCATTTCTTCCGCATCTTCTGGCACAAGAACAACTCTGACTACCGTGAAATCATGGCTCATTGACAGGGCAACTGCGGATGTTTGGAGAATAAAATTGTTCCTACCAAAGATTCAGCAAAAAGGATGATGGGATTGGAGTTGGAAGTCTAGGACCTAACTGCAGCTTCATGACCAGTTCTGTGACCTTGGGTCAATCATTTTCTCCTCTCTGGGCTCATGTTTCCTTGTCTGCAAAATGAGGACAGTGACTAATACTTCATATGACAGTTTTGAGGAATAAGTGACATGATGCACAGGAAAAGGATGTGACCTGGTTCTAATCAAGTTTTATAAAGTGGCAGCATATTGAGGGGTACAGGTTGCCATACTGACTCCCACAAGCTTTCTCAGGGGGACTCTAGGGTGTGTGAAGGAGGTCTGGTCAGATTGAGCATCAGGGTTCAATAAGTGGAAAAGTGACACGAGATTCACAGAAAGTCCACAAATTTGAAGATTCCCCAAGAAAGCAATAGCAAAGCTGAGGCAAAACACAGTTGTGATTTGCCTCCTGGCAAATTAATTAGTTTATCCATCCATCCATCCATCCATTTCAACAGACAGGTATTAAGTACCTAAGTACTTAGTGTGTGCCATGTACTGAGGTCAACCCTGAATTTATGGATGAATCCAGACTAAGCCTGCTTTTAGAACATTCACAGCAGATATTATCAGAAAGCAAGAACTGCAGGGTATGGGAGGAAAGAGAAGAAGATATTTGGCCCCCAAAGCATGGGGAAGGTAACACAAAGATGGCTTCCTAGAGAAGGTGATGTCTGCAGTGAGTCATAATCTGAGCATGAGTTGGGACAGGCTGAAGAGGACAGAGGGAAGGGAAGCAAGAGCAAAGGCCTGGGAGTGGGGAGCACAGGGGTAAAGAGAGGGGGCTATGCACAGGGAGTGACAGGTGATGAGGCAGGAGTAAGAAACCGCAGCATCTTGCCATGCTCTGATGGTGGAACTTTCCTATCAGACAGGGCAGCCAGTGAAGGGGTTTGAAGAAGAAAAATAACATGATTGTTCCAATTCACCAAATATTGGTCCCCAGTCCAAGCTGAGTGACAAATGGGGACCAGAATCAAGAGCCCTGGTCTTGTGCCCTGCTCTCCTTTGAACCCCCAAATGAATTACCTAACTGACCTCCAAATCAAATCAAAGTCTAAAAACTGGTAAAAAGTATGAGTACAAATTAAAACTGATGGAAATGATAGACCATCACTTTATTTCCTGAGCTAAAACCTTGGGGTCTAGTCCCTGCTCTGCCAGTAACAAGCCATGTATTATGGGAAGGTCACCCAAATCATGGGGTCTATATACCTCTGTAACATAAGGGAGCTGAACCAAATGATCCTTAAATCCCTTCATCTCTGGTCTCTCAGTGGTCATCACTCAATGCAATGGTGCTAAGAGAACTATGTAAATCAACCCATTATTTTATTTAATCAAGTCCCTATTTCAAATTAGCTTATCACAATGAACTTGGGCAAGGAACTCTACTTCCTTCTGAATATTGTTCCCCAGCTAATCTGAAATTACTGGTGACTGTATCCCTCTCTCTCCTTTAGTATTCTCTCTTCTTTCAGTGCTGTGGTTCTGTTGCCCTCTGGCCTGAGGTCAATCTGTTTGCACCAATTAATTTGTTTAAGCTGATAGAAGGCAGTCATTCAACATATATTTATTGGGCACATGCTATGTGACAGACACTGCTCTAGGCACAATGGGTAAACACAGACATGGTGTCTGCCCTCATGTAATATGCAGTGTAGTGTGTGCATGCTTGTGTGTGGGGGGGTAGTAAATGACAATCTCACAAAGAAATAAAAACAGACACTTGGCGCTAAGTGTTTATACAGTGTGGTAGTTAAGAGCACATTGTCTGGAGGCAGAAGGTTGGGTTCAAGTTTGAGTCTGTTGATCTCACTGTGGAATTTGAGACGAGCACTTCAATCTTTCTGTGCTTCGGTTTCTTCATAAGGGTGTGGTAATGACTAAATGAGTTAATACAGTCTTAGGACAGTGCCTGGAACATAATATTAAAATAAATAAATACACATCTCCATTTGATAATCAAAACAAGCTACCTGAATTAGGCTGGTAAGGCAAACAATTTTTCTTAGTGTCCTAATTCATTACCAAGACGTCAGTACTTATCCTAATGCCAGGTACAGACTAGGCATGCAATAAATGTTTGTTGAATGAATAAAATCAGATGAGAGAATTGAGGCAGAATTTACTAGGAGACAGCCACTGTACTTGGTGCACTGCAGACATTTAATTCAGAGAGCTTAGGTGACTATCTCAAAGCCAGACAACTAAGCAATGGCAAGGGCTGAGTCTTAAATCAGAAGCCACTGCTTCTTCTGCAAAGCCATTAAAAAAACTGAGAAGAGACCCCCTTGCTGTTGGGTTTCCATACCTTTGTCAATAACACGCCCTTCCTTCCTGGCATATGGTGGGCATTCAATAAGCATTCATCCATTCACTGTTAGTTAGAAAACATTCACCATGTGCCTACCATGCTTTCTTGGAGCTTAAGTGTGTCTGCAGTCTTGATTGAATGATGGCATCCATCTAAGTCCCAATTCTTCCCAGGAACCAGTTCTTTAAGATCCAGTGCACATGATGCTATCCACATGCAGCTCAGAATCCTTTCAGCATGGCTTCTGCATGTTGATTGCAGCTGTCAAGATCTCTTATGATCTGGCCGCTGCCTATATACCTCCAGACTCATTCTTCATCCTTCTTGAAGCCTTCTCTCAGTGCTTCAAGGGCACCAAGCTGTATTGCTTGAGGTATTCCCACAAGCTCATTCCTCTCCAGAACACTCACCATCCCCCACTTGTGCTCAACCTCAACCAATTCTATTCCTGGTCATTCTTCAGCTCTCCCCTTAAATGTCACTTCCTTAGGAAAGTCCACTTTCCTGGACTTCACAGATTATGTTAAGGCCCTCTCATGTATGCTCTGATGATGTCCAATAATAGGCACCCTATGTTTCAAAATTCATTCTACCTTCCAGGGCTGTTCTAGGCATTGGGGATGTAGAACAACACACACACACACACACACACACACACACACACACACACACACCTCTCTGCTCTCCTAGAGCTTCTCTTCTGGTGGAATGTCGCATTTTACTCTCAGAGCTCATACCACAATTGTAATTAAATATTTGAATGATTATTAGTTGAGTGTCTTTCATTCTAAAATGGAAGATATATGAGATTAAGGACCTGTCTGTGTGCACATCATTCACTAAATTCCCAGAGTCACCCACAGAGTCTGAAACCTGTCATTCATATACTCAATAAGTTAGTTCAACGAAAGTTCAGATGAAAGATGAACAAATGAATACATAAATGAATGAATATATGAATGAATTTAAAATGTCCAGTTACCTGACACAAAATAAGCAACTGAAAAAGTAGGTGAAGGAAAAGGAAAGCATTCAAGTTGTCTTTGTACAAGTTCAAGTAACCGACCACCTTTCAGGATTCCCTTTGATTCCTGAGGTGTGGCACACATATTTCTGTCAAGCAGAGGTATTTCAGAACAAGCCGAAAGGTAGTAATTATCTCCCCCAATAGTCCTATAAATAGTTGTAGGCAGCCCTCTACCCCATCCTTGTTTCCCTACTGGATTTCTGGGCTGAATTTGAAAGGCAGATTTTTTTTTTAAGCCTTGACAATTTGGAGGCTATGGTTAGCTTTTAGAGACTGTGCTTGCAGGTGCAAAAAATACATTTTGCATACACAAAAAGTACAAGGGGGTCAGGCTGAATTCCTTTGAAAATGCAGCCTTACATCTTTTTTTCCCCCTGAATTTTTGATGAGGACAGATTTTGTTGGTATGTTGCCCATTTTAATAGCACATTGGAATCTGGCAGTTCACTTGGGAACCCATTGAAATGCAAAGAGAGGCCAGGTCTATAACTAGGATCCCTTTACCTGCATTCACTCTGGAAAAAGAGAAAATGTAAAGTGGAATTAACCATTAAATTACCAGTTGGATCAGGATTAGACATTGGAGGGGGGATTCACTCACTGAAATACTAATTCTGAACCCCAGGCTTTGAAAACAAGGTATACTGGCTATGTCCTCAATTTAGGTAAGCACCTTACAGTCTAGAAAAGCATTTTTACATCTATCCATTACTTCATTTTATACTCACTGAAACCCTATGATTAAGTTATCACACTGGTACCAATTATCTTTCTTTTGCACAAATCAGATCATGCAATTGTCCTATTTTAGTAAGTTCAGAGAGACCCTGCTGCTTTCAGGATGCAGTCCAAAGTTAAGGTTTGCCATTATCTGAATTTAACTCACTTTTGCAGCTATGTCTTTTATTATTCATTCATTCCTTGGTAAAGAACATACAAGCACAGTCTTTGCTTACTAAGGGCTTCAAGTCTAACAAGGGAGGACAGGCAATCAATTTAAGTGAATGAGTATTAGGATGTCCCACATTAGAGGTTCCTGAAGGAAAGGAATTTTAAGTTGACATATGTTAGTTGAAATCTGAGTTAGGCAGATGAAATGCAAAGGAGCTAGTTGGGATGGTGATGCAGAGATGGACTGAGGTAGAGAGAATAGTGCGTGCAAAAGACGCAAGACACAAGAAAGAGAATCCCTTCCTCTACCTCAGCCACACAGAATAATCTCCCCCAAATCTTTCACACTTCCAAGTTTTGGATAATCTGAAAGAAAGATTCCTTCATTCTTTCTCCACTAGATGAACTCTTACTCCTTCATGACATCTCTCACTTGTCATTTCCCCCTTGGCTTCCTCCACTTCTCTATTATGTTTTGCTTGTACATCTATCCATCTCTTCCCTCTTCCCAAACTGTAAGCTCCCTGAGGGCAAGGAAATTCTGAAGCACAGCTGACAGTGACCCACTGTCCGAGACAGTGGGTGGGGGGCCTTAGTGAGATGAGAAACAGCCACCCACAAGACTGTTCTCAGCAATGGCACATGTGGCAGTGGGGCAGCTTTAAACTAAACTGATCAAGAAAAAATCGGCCAGTGGGGATCCTCGTACAATCGCCTCTAGACAGCTGAGTAAGGCATCATGGGTGATAAGATAACATCAATGACAGGGCTTACTGCTTTCTGTGAGTTTGCACTGGACTACACTTTATCCTTTCCAACCCACAGCCCATACCTGTATTTTTCAATTTCTGCCTCTTGATGCCTGTTTGCTTGAAGGACATTATGCCGCTTACTCTAATTCTGGGCAATAGGTGTAGACAAGGAGGCAGGCCAAGCTAGATGTGGCTCAACCTCTTCTTAGAGCAATGCTTTTTAATAATGCCAGCAGAATATTTTTTTTTTTTGTCCCCAAATGAAACAGTATTTGGAAATGCAAAATTATAAAAAAGATAGAACACCAGTTCTTGTGAAATGGAAATGCAGGTCACTGTGCACCAGTTGCTCAGGTTCCCCCTTGATCTCCCCACTCTTGAAGTAGACCTTGAGGTACCTCCATAGGCGTAAGGTTCCACTGAACACAAAATTAAAAAAATTAAAAAAAAACCACCAGTCTACAGAAACATCAAGTGGTGATATCAGCCAGCCTAGGAATTTAACTCTCAGTTTGGACTTGAAACATTAAGGAGAAAGACCTAGATTTGCAGTCACCCGAGTTTGATTCCTGACCTTGGCACTTACTTGGTAATACGATCTTGGGAAGTCATCTCAGCTTCCTAAAGCCTCAGTTTCCTTATATGTACAGGGGCATGATAATAAAGGTGTTGCTGGAATTATATGAATAACATAAATTACATGACCATCTAATGTAGTTCATATGATAGGCAAACAAAAATATAAGCTGAATTAGCATTTGTGATTAAGATTGAAATGCTATTTATTATTGTCATTTACTTTT
>JAQZBX010088948.1:0-12689 GCA_029593785.1 Cabassous unicinctus
AGTTCTTCTCTAGTTGTGAGAGTGGTAAGGTGTAGAACTTGGGGGGGTCTTGGGGGGGTGCCACGTTTACAGCTCTGTGAAGGAAGCCAGTCTGGTTTGAGAGAAACCTAATCAAAACAGCAAGGGAGAAAAAGGAGAAAGTGTTCTGGTGGTGCTGAAGTTCCCGGTATCAGAAGTTTCTGAAACCTTGGTGCATCATTGCTCTTCCTTGGTTTAATTGTCAACCTTTTTTAAAATGTTTTATTTTTTTATTCCTTGAGCTAATTCCTCTCCCCAACTTCTGCCTATGCAAGTTCCGGCTGGGTTTCTGTCACTTGCATCGGAGAGACGTGAATAACGTAAGCAACATAGCTACGATTAAACTGGTCTGCCTGTTGATCTTGAGCACACTTTTGCTTATGCTGTTCCTTGTGCCTAGGATGTTCCCTATTTCTACATGGCCCAAACTAACCAATCTTCAAATCCTCATTTCTTATTAACTGTCCCTAATCCAACCTGCTAGAATTCAACTGTCTCTCTTTTAAGCAACTCAGTCCTTCAAAAGAGGCAAAGAGGACCTTTCTCTTATTGTACCCAGAACTTTCTAACTTGTGATATAATTATTTGCATGTACAATATTTCTACTCTTTTCTTTCCAGAACAAAGATGAGCCTCATTCATCTTATACCCACTGTGCTGCCACAGTGTCTGGCATGGACAGCACTGTATAAATTTTAGTTCCCTTCCTTTTCCCCTTCTCTCCATTGTAGGCACACTTTTTTCCCCCTGCAGCTTCAGTTTCTTCCCCCAGCATCAACATTCCATTCCCTCCTGCTGAGTGAGAAAAATGCTCATCTGTGCCTGCCCCAGGCACTTGTGTTTTGATGAAACAATACTAAAAAACTGTTGTAAAAATAATTTATCTAAAAATGGTTATTGCAATGCAGGCATAAGGAACAGCAAATGCGGGAAGTTGTTAATACTATTCAGAGGGTGGGTTGTCCTGGTAAATATGTTTTCTTTAGGATATGGATATAAAATGGGAATCCTATAAGTTTCCTTCAGCAAGAGGGACTCTGTTTCCTAAAAAACTACCTGCCAGTCTTGTCGTCCTATTTTTAATCTCCCTACTTCCCTTCAAACCTCTTTGGCAAATCAATTAGTAAGAAAGGAGGTAATGAATGTGTTTTCAATTGTAGGTACCTTTAACAGGAATTCTGGGCAACTTTTGTGGTTTGGAGATTGGTGTTTTGAGAATACATTGTTATCAGAATATGTAACTTTATTTTTAGCTGTCAGAACCCTCTCAAATCCTACCACTTGCATGAAGTTCTCTCTGATCAGCAATTTCTCTCTTTTCTTTATTCTGAGTTCTGGAAAGATTTATTTTTCTACACAGTCTTTTAGCTTGCATCACACTGTTTTTTGTTAGTGGCTATCTTTTGTGCAAGTCTTTGTCTTCCAGAAATTAAATTTAATTGGTCCCTGGGTTTGGCCAGTTTCAAACTTTACCTGTACCAAGAGAAATTTCTAATGGTTTCACTCTGTTTAAAGGATGATGTCTCCAGAGAACCTACTAAAATACCTATCATAGAGCTATAAATATCAAGGTACAATAAACATCTTGCCTTTCCTTGATATCATGCTTCTCTGGAGGAGCAGTAAGGTAAACGAGTTTCAGAAGTTGGGCACTCAACTTTACAACTTTGCTCATGCCACCAATGACAAATATAAGGGGTGGAATTGTTGGTTATTTAACTGTTTAACTATCTTTTCATGGATGTTTATCTTTTCATGGATGTTTATCTCTACCTATAATTTTCAGGCCCCCGAAGGACATAGACCTACTACGTTTTATAGTTCCAGCACATTAGGCACTTAATAAATGTGAGAATTTATTTGTTGACTGATATGTACATTCTCTTGGGTTTCCTTTGTGGGGAACATGGAAATGAGAATAAAGCACTAATAGCTATCTCAGAGTCTTTTTGTAAAGAAGCAGAGGATAAAAAAACACATAAATAAAAATAAGGCATTGTTATCATGTTTTGGAAATGTCTTTTAAGCTCTGTAATATTACCTGGATCAGAAAATCTGGTTGTAGGGAACTATTGGCAACCAAGTATGTGAGGTGGAATGCATTTTCTTTTTCTGGTGTTTAAACACAGGGCTGTAAGAACAAAATGTTTCTAATTAAGATACCGCTGATTTTTCCCTCATTAATTCCATCTTTCTTCAAAGCTAATGGGTATATATAATGACTCCACATCAAAGATTCCTAATGATTTAGGAGTTGCAAGTTTTTTATTAGAACAAAGCAGAATTCACAACCTGCAGCAGAGCAATTTGTTGAAGTTATTTTGGAGTTGATTTATGAATTAGTCTTCATTAAATGGGCTGGATCCTCCTTCTCCAAAGAAGCCTTCAGATTTCTTTCCCCTTCCTCTCACACCCTGCTCCCCACTCCATACTCTTATCACTTGTACTCTCCTAACATGGCATTGTAATTATCCATTTTTCCCCCATCACCTCCTATTAGATCATGAGCTCTTTGAGGGCAGGCACTAAATTTTGCTCAATTTAACATATTCTGTGCCTCACACAGTGCCTAGCTTATAAACATTCAACATAGATTTGTTAAGTGAATGAATGATAATGCCTCACATATAGAGTGCTTTAAACTTACAAAATACTTTCCTATGTTATTTGACTCTCAGGATACTCTGAGGCAGGCAGGAAACCCATTGTCACCCCTATTTACACATGTGAGACAGAGTCTCAGAAAGGCTGTGTAACCTGAGGGCAAATAGGCTGCAATTTCAGGAGACACCAGGACTCCTGTCTGAGGACTGCTGATCTGGAGCTTTTTCCTGTACCTCAGAGCTGTTTGTTTCCTGAGCCCAGTGCCAAGGGCAAAACAAACTTGTTCCTTAGTTCTTTTCACCTCTCCCTGCTCTCCCTCCACACTGACTCCTCTGCTGGATCCTTTCACTTCTGACTTAGCCCTAATTATTTAGGAGCCACACATTTCATATATGCAGAATGCTTTAGTTTTCCTAGGCTGCTCAAGCAAATACCATGAAATAGGTTGGTTTAAACAATGGGAATTTATTAGCTTATGGTTTGAGGCTAAAAGAAAGTCCAAATCAAGGCATCATCAAGGCACCGCTTTCTTCCAGAAGACTGGTGTTCTGGGGCTGGCTGCCAGCAATCCTTGGCTCCTCAGCTCCTCAGTCACATGGCAAGGTACATGGTGGAGTCTCTTGATCTCTCCCTTCTCTGCCAGGTTCTGTTGATATAGCTTCTTGCTTCCTATAGCTTTCTTTTGGTCTGAATTTCATTTTCGTATAAAGGACTCCAGTCATAAGATTAAGACCCACCTTCATTGAGGTGGGCTATACCTTATCTAAAGTAACTTCATCAAAAGGTTCTGTTACTGGATTTTGTCTAGGTTCTTGACTAAGCTACAAGAATTGAATTTCAAGAGCACATCAGGTTAGTTAGGCCAGTAATTTATTAAGGTAGGGAGGGAGAGAAATGGGAGAAAATAACAGATCATAAATCCCAGGTAGAGAGGAAGGGGCTGAAGAGTGATAAAGAGGACTGATTTATAGACAACAATTTCTCACTATAGATTATCAATGCCCAGGTTTTACTTGTGTGTTGATACGTGGGGGGGGACACACAGCGAGAACATGGTGCAGAAGGCAAGAGAAAGAGAGAGATTTGGCCTTTGTGCTTGCTTTTTAAACAATTAATTATTCTACCCCTTTGCTAATGCCATGGGAGGAGTTCCAGCTGTTTGCTGTTTTGATTGATTACCCCACCCATCAATCCCCCAGGAGGGCCCAATTATAATGTCCCTGGAGAATATCTGGGGCTTCTGGCTTCTGGAGGAAATCTTGTTCTGGATGGGATTCTCACGAGGGTCTTCCAGCAGCCATCTTGGGGGTATTGATATCCATGTGGACTTCTTGCCAGGTTCCAAGTCCATCTATTGATTCCCTATTTTACTAGCCTGCTTCAGTCCTACTTAAAAGGGTTCACACCTACAAGAATGGATTAAATTTAAGAACATGTTTCTCTGGGGGTACATACAGCTGCAAACCACCACCCAGATGAAAGAGGAAATATATATAGTCTGTTGATTCTCAGTTTGTTTGCCTGGTACCTCCTGGCTGAGGTGTGGGAGTGTAGAATATGTGGCATGAGTTGATGTGTATGAGGGGAAGATGTGGCCAGATTGTGCCACTCAGAGGACTAGCAGGGCAAGGACCTGCAATTCTGAGGCCTTGAGCTCCTCTTTCCACCCCTCCTATCTCCAACATTTTTCTCTAGGGGAAATCTGGATCAAATGAACTGGTAAAGTTGGTAGAAAGATGATGACAACAAGGCTCCAGCAGATTGTTGATGTGAATCCGAAAGTGTTTAGGGAAGGCTTAGTTAAGGTAGTTAAGGGCTTACTTCCTAACACTAGCTGTGTTTGATAATTGTATGCTATTGGACTCCGTTGTATTCAATTCTTTCCGCACAGCCCTGAGGGTGGAAGCTAAGGAGAGGGCAAAGGAGGAATCTCTCAATTGGGCTTTAATGTAAGCAGAGAGAGACCTTTTCTTGAAATAATGGGCAAAGGCAGGACAGTTTCTGGTGTGCATGATTGTTCTTTAAAATTTTGAAATAAAAAAAAAAGTAGTTTCCAAATCTAAGAAAAATGGAAATGTTGTGGGATGTTTGTGAGTGGCATAGATACCTATATCATCTGCAAATTAAAATGAGAATGACAGGAAAGTGTGTTGACCTTGTCTCAGCTTCACACACAATACCCGTCACTCCCCATATACCTACTCCCTCACATCTGTTCTTATTTACAAAGTAACCCAGAAATAGATACACATTTTAGGTATAGACATTAAAAACCAATACACATAACAAGACCTCCAATTTAATGAGCAATTAATATGTACCAGGAGCTTTGCTTACCTTTCACTCCTCATAGGAACTCTGTGATAATAACTAATCTCATATGATGACAGATGAGGAAATTGAGGCATAGAGAGATCAAGCAACTTGTCCAAGGTCACACACCTGTTAAAGGGGATTCAAGAATTCTCACCTGTGTCTATCTGGCTGCAAAGCCATTCTCTTAATTCTTGGCCTAAATTGCCTCATCCGACACATATATCAGAGTTCTTCCTCTTCTGCCTATACCATAATATTTTACAACTCTGGTGACAAATACATGACTTCGTACGTCGGCAATTAGATGTGAACTTCAGGGGACAGAGACCGTTTTCATTTTTTGGTCCCATGTCTTTACAGTCTATTACACATACTTAGTACTCAATAGAATGTTTGGAAAGAAGGATAGGAGGATGTTGGCTAGACAGGCGGGAGGCTAGGAACAAGAATAGGAAGAGGAAGGTGGAGATAGGGGCATCCATTCGACGATTTATTGAGTAGCTGGCCCTGTGCTAAGCTCTGGGGATAAGCCGATGACCAAGCTAGTCAGGGTCCTTCCCATTATGGAGCTTCAATGAAGAGGTTGGAGGTCACGATCAAGGATGTAAGTCACCTGAAGGACAATTTGCCTAGTGTTCCTCAGCAGAAACGAAAACGGAGGAACCAAAGGTTCTGGCATCTGTTGGGTTCTGGGTGTCCTGGCGTGCACAAAGGCATGGCAAGGTAGACGTAGGTCAAGTGAAATGTTTTCAACTGGTTAACTTGACCGGCCAGAGGTCATGGCCCAGTGTGATGGGGGATAAACAGCGCCAAGCGCTGGGCGCGGGTCGGAGTTAAAGGGGTGTGGTCACACGGCCCTCGCCGCCAGCTTTCCACGCGTCCCTTTGTCCCACGGCAACGGGGACCCCTCATCACGAGAAAAACAGGCGCGCCGGCTGGTCCCCCAATCTCGCTGCCCTTTGTGAAACGCCCCCAATTGTGTCTCATAGGCGAAGTCTGATCTCTGTGGGCGGACGGCGTTGTCCGGACTCCGGAAGATGTGAAAGGTGAGGGCCACGTTGTGGTGGGTTGGCCCTAGAACTCAGGCTTCCATCATCAAAATCTCCTTCCACCAGCAAGCACCCTCGGTCAGGCGCTTAAGCACTCCTCTCCCCGCCCCTCTAGCCTCCCGCCCTGGCCTGGGGGGCGGGGCGAGGGCTCCTGGCTGCGCGAGAGTTGTGCCCAAATCCCGCGAGACTCGCTACCACCGTTTCTTACGTCTTTTCCTTTGACAAGTCGCCGCTGCTGCAGCAAAAATAAAGGACGCGGTCGCAGCAGCTGCTGCTGGGTCGGGCTCGGGTCGCCGGAGCCGCGCCCCACCCCCGCTAGCTCCGGAGCCGCGCACGGTAACGCCTCCTTTTCTGCTCACTTACTAGCCTGTGCGTGCGCCCCGCGGGCAGAGTAAGGCCGGCCAGGGCCGTTCCTGGGCCGCAGCCGCCGAACGGGGCCGCCGGGGTCCCAGGTGGGCGGCGGGCGGAGGCCTAAGAGAGCCGGTCGGTCGCCGTGCGCTCCTCAGATCTCGGGGGCCGGCCGCTGCCCGGTCGTCCCAGGAGCCGCGTTAGAAGCGGAGCCGCCCGCCCGAGGGGGCAGAGGGACCAGCCCCTCCGGCGACTCGCTGTACCTGACCCAGGGCTCTTGGGGGTCGCGTTTCTGACTCTCTCCCCCACCCCTTTATCCGCTAACGAGCGCCCCTCCCCCAGACCGGGGCTCGGGCCAGGGCGGGCGACCGGACTCTCTCGGGAACCGGGGAGTTCCGCGAGCCCGAAGCCCCCTTTTGCCGGCCACCTCTTGAGGGGTTGTGTTGGGACGTCGTGTTTTTCTCCTCTCCTTTGCCTTTGGGTGGGGGTAACTCAATATCTGTTAAACCTTTCTCCAAATCTCTCGCCCCGGTAAAATAACAAATTATAAAGCTTCTGGTACCGGGAAGGAGATGAGACGCATTTTTTAGTCTCCAGGGTGAGATGAGGGTGATAATCATGACAGGAGCTGTCCCAGGGAACATGGTGAAGCCTTTTCTGAGATGGGCGGCAGATTCATGAGAGACGCGGAGAGGACAAGCGCTGGTACCACCTCTCCCAGGAGGTTATATAAAAGACAGGCTAATCCATCCTAGAGAGCCGTGAAACAGAGGGACAGAAATTGCCGTGATTTTAAAATAATGTCTGTAAGTAATACTCATTGTAGAAAATTTGGATAGTCAGAATTATAGAAATAACAAATCTGAACTACCCCATCCTTGTAACTCCACCTTTAGAGATAGCATTTAATTGTTAACATTTGGTCCTAACAGGCACTTAATTATTTCAAATGGCACTTGGTTTACCTTTGCATGGAACTTCCCCAGTCTATACATGTTCCAAAAATGAATTGTTTTATATGAGTCAGTTTTCTGGCCTGCTTGATTAAAACTGGTTACTTGTTCATTATCACTGGCTGTACTCTGTCATCACGGTCTCTTTCATTGGGCCGTCTTCCAGAATGATCGTTAGTTAAATGGTTTTAAAAACCAAACAAAAAAAAAATTGGATCTAGTACATATGTATTTTTTCAATTTTGCCTGTGGTGGGTGCTGAAAAAGAACAGTATTTGCAGAAAGCAAATGTTCATGGTGGGAAGAAACCTATTCACTTCAAGGTTTTACAAAATTGATTTCAGTTGGTTATTTTTAGACCAAAATTTTTGTGTGGCATTGTTTCACAGTTTTTTTGTCATTCGGTGGAATGGATATGTACCTTTGAATATGGGTGTATGTTTCAGTATTGTATGTTTACAATACTGAAACATAAGCAAAATTAAGTGATCTAGGTGCCTATATGCATATATACACACATACATATGTATATTATTATGTACCTATATGCAAATTCGTATACCTTGGAAGTGAGTTAAAATGTGTTGTTATATCATTTGAGAAAAGACAGCCTTAGGTAGGGCAAGAATACTTTTGTAATATTTCCCCCAAATCACAAGATAGGATTGTATGGCAGATGATGACACATGGAGGGAGACTGGAAACCTGGAGACTTTAAAAAATGGGATAGATTGTCACCTGTTGGAGTTTTTGTCATTGGAATGGATTAAATGGCCTGTTAAGGCCTCTTGGAATTTTAAACTTTTATGAACTTTGCTTTCCCAAGGTTCTTAGTACTTTGCTTCTTAAATTTCCAGTCATGCTCTTTGCATGTGACACTCATCCATTCATTTGATGGTCATGTATTCCTCTCCCAGTTCAGGCATCCTGGTGATGCATGGAGGAGAAAGCAAATATAATTGTGTCACTTAATTCGCTTATTGATATAAACATCTCCTGAAAATCTCCTTTAAGGAATCCCGAAAATTCCTCAAATGGTATTTTGGAGAATGTGTTGTTGATTGAGCTGGTTTGGTTAATAGAAGATGCTAATAAAAAAATAGTACTACAATGCTAATGTCCCACACATTATTTCCCAAAAACGTTAAAACTAAATTGTTCCTTATTAATACTGGAAATGAAAAAAGAAAGACTGTGTACATTAATCAACTGAGCTTGTAAAATTCAAATTTTCAGAACTTAAAATGACCATAATGGGACATGGTTTGGGGTGTGGGACGAAGTTAGTGTAATGATAAAAGCACAGCTATAGAATGCTTCTGACTTGTGAAACAAAACTTGAATTTCATAGTTTGATAACTACATACTAATAGGTAACCAGGTTTCTATGATCTAGTGAAGAGGTTTTTAAAAAAATTATAAGTAAAACTTTGGGGTTTAGCAGACAAATGAAATGTATTGTTACAGGCACATGTTGCAGATTATGATGATGTTAAAAACATCAAAACTTGGTCAGGTCGTTTAAAATATTTGCAAAGCCAGTAAAGTCATACCAGCTAGCAATTTTTTTTCCTCTACTTCTCCGTTTTCTAATTTAAAAAAAAGTATAAGGGAGCATAAAATAGGTAATTTATTTTTTAAAAAACTTTTTATTTTGAAATACTTTAAAACTTATAGGTCAGTTTACAAAAATAATATAAATCCCATAGAGAGAACCCCAACATACTTCTGCCCATACCCAGATAAACCGATTTTAACATTTTGCCACATTTGCCCTATCAAATCGTTTTCTTGAGTGTGTAAGTTATGTATATATCATGCTCCTTGAACACTTAACACTACTATTTACATTTCCCAATAACAAGGATATTCATAAATATAACCACCTTAAGTGGCGTTATCAAGTTCAGGAAATTTAACATTGATATAAAGCTTACAGTCTATATTCCAATTTTTTCATATGTCCCACTAATGTCCCTTTGAGCCTTTTTTCCTCCCTTGCTAGTTCCTGTCTAGGATCATATATTGCATTTAATTATCATTGTCTCTTTAGTTGCTCTTTTATTTTTTTTATTTGTGGAAACATACTTGCAACATAAACTTTTCCCATCTCAACTGCTCCCAAGCATACTATTCAACGTGATTAATCATTCATCTTCAGTATATTGGGGTACTCTCATCACCTTCCATTACTAAAACTCTCCCATCTTCCAAACAGAAACCCTGTATCTGTTATGCAAACAGAAACTCTGTACCTGTAATGCATTAACTCTCCATTCCCCCTGGCCCTCCCCCCCACTCCCACTCCAGCAACCTGCACTCTAATTTCTGTCTCTGTGAGTTTACATAGTCTCTGATATTTTCTTTATAGTTACCATGGGGCTTAAACTGAACTTTCTAAATCTATAACAATCTCATTTGCTTTGATACTAACTTATCTTCAATAGTATATACAAATTATGTTCTTACAGCCCTCTGTCCCCACCTTTATGTAGTTCTTGTCACAAATTACATGTTTAGACTTACGAGTCAAAAACCACTGATTTATCATTACATTTTATGCATTTACCTTTTAGAACCTGTAGGAAGTAATAAGTGGAGTTATAAACCAAAAATACATTAGTACTTGCATTTATATTTACTCATGACATTACCTTCACTGGAGATCTTTATTTCTTGATGCAGCTTTGATCTATTATTTATTTATTTATTATTTTTTAAATGGTCTTTTCCTTTCACTTGCAGAATTCTCTTTAGCATCTCTTGTATGGCTGGTCTAGTGGTGATGAACTCCCTCAGCTCTTAAGTATCTGGGAATGTCGTAATTTCTCTCTCATTTTTGAAAGTTAGTTTGGGCAGATAGAGAATCCTTTATTCACATTTTTTTTTTCCTTTCAGCACTTTAAATATGTGATCCCACTGTTTTCTTGCCTCCATGGTTTCCAGTGAAAAACTGGCATTTTATCTTATTGAGGCTCCCTTGTACATGACATGTTGCTTTTCTTTTGTGGCTTTCAGAAGTCTCTCTTTGGCATTTGACAGTTTGATTATGTTGCTGTGTGAATCTGTGTAGGTTTTTTCTGTTTCGAGTTCGTTGAGCATCTTGGATGTATTATATATCATAACTTTGTTAAATTTGGGAAGTTTTCAGCCATTATTTCTTTGAATATTCTGTCTTCTCCTTTCTCTCTCCTCCTTCTGGGAGTCCCAAAATGTGTATACTGGTATGCTTGATGGTGTCCTTCAGGTTCCTCAGGCTTTGTTCACTTCATTCTTCTTTCTGCTTCTCAGACTGAATGATTTCAGTGGTCTTATCTTCAAGTTCATTAATTCTTTCTTCTTCCAGCTCCAATTTGCTGTTGAATCCTTCTAGAGAATTTTGAATTTCTGTTACTGTGGTCTTCATCTCTATTCAGTTCCTTTTCATAATTTCCATTTCTCTGTTGATATTCTGTTTGTGTTCACCTATCATTTTCCTGATTTCCTTTAGTTCTTTGACCATGTTTTCTTTTAGCTCTTTGAGTATATTTTGGACCAGTTTTTTGAAGTCTTTGTCTTGTGTGTCCCAGGTCTGGTTCTCCTTATTGATGGTTTCACATACTTTAATCTGCTCTTTGCCTGGGCCATCACTTTCTGTTCCTTGGTATGTTTTGTTACCTTTTGTTGAAATCTGGACATTTTGATATTTTAATTATTATTGTTTGAATTTAGACTCTGAGCATCTTTTCCTAAAGCTTGTATCCAGCTAGTATAATGACAGAGCTTTCCTTGAATGCCAGGAGCTATTAAAAACAAAACAAAACAAAACAAAACACCCAAAAACCAATCTTTCCCAGTCTTTGCAGATTGGCCTGTGCAAGTGCTCTCCTTGAGGATTATCCATACAATAATTAGAGAATAGTTCCAGGCCAGATTGTTGGGGCCTCCATGATCCTTTCTGCCCATAAGTCTTGTCTTAGGCATGCACCTGTGGCCCTGAGAATTTCCCTGTTTACATGTTTCTAAATACCCCTCTTACCCAGGAAACAGTTTCCTCATGGTCCTGGGTTCTGCACTATTTGTCCTATAGACAGCAGTCTTCTGATCCAAGTAGAACTTGACTGTTCTGTAGGACAGTTCCGTGGCAGGGCAATTTCTGGGACTGTGAGTCCCTCAGGCCACCAGCAGACAGATTGGGCCAGACATACATATTCCCAGTATGTGCATGAGGTTTACTCTGCTCTCTGGAACTAGGACCAGGGAGCTGTACTGGGAGCACAGGTGAGTGCCACACTGTGCCCATGAGGAGATGGGGAGGGGCCAGCCAGGGCACCAGGAGATCCTACTGCTTTTATTTTTTATTTATTTATTTTTTAAAGAGATACAGTTCTTTTTTTTTTTTTAATTTATTTATTTCTCCCTGCCCCGTTGTTTTTGTGCTTGCTGTCTTCTCTCAGTGTCTGTTTGTTTTGTGTTCTCTGTGTCTGCTCATCTTCTTTTTTTGTTCTTAGGAGGCACTGGGAACCAAACCCAGGACCTCCCATGTGGGAGGGAGGTGCCCAATCGCTTGAGCCACCTCTGCTCCCTTCTTGTTGTCTCTCTCATAGTGTTTCCTTGTTGCATCATCTTGCTGCTTCAGCTTGCTATCTTGCTTGTCTTTTTTAAGAGGTGCTGGAAACCGAACCTGGGACCTCCCATGTGGTAGGCGGGCACCCAACTGCTTGAGCCACATCTGCTTACCCCTATTGCTTTTAAGTAGCCTTTTTCTTGATTCGGCACTTGTCCTCGTAACCCAGTACTTTAGCTGTTTTCTGGAGCTTTGGGAAAGATGTTTCTGTCAGTTTTTGCTGGTTGTTGAAAGCTTCTGTTGGTGGACAGGGCCCTGAAGCATCTCACGCTGCCATTTTGATCTGGGTGGGGCTCATAATTTACTTTTTACAAGCCAGATCTGATTTTATATTTTAGTTTGCCCTACTGTCACTTAATGCCTTAGTATTAGTAGGGATATTAAATTCCAGATGAGATCTTTGAGCAAGAAAATAAGACAGTTCTGTCAGATGACCAATCTTACTTATTTTTAACTGTTTATTTTGAAATGTTGCAAAACTAGTATAGAGAAAAATAGTATACTATATAGATAGATAGTTGAGAAAAGTCGACCATCATCCTCTAATGTCAACAATTTATCAAACCAGGAAATTATCATTGGTATAATACTATTAACTAAACTTGTCCTTTTTCTGTTTGAGGATTGCACATTGCATTTACTTGTTGTGTCTCCTTAGTCTCCTCCAGTCCATGGCAGTTCCTCAGTATTTCCCTTGTCTTTTATGACATTGACACTTTTGATGAATACTGGCTAGTTATTTTGTAGAACATCTCTCAATTTGGGTTTGCCTGATGTTTTCCTTTTTTTTTTTTT